>VYZU01007978.1:0-12592 GCA_013401355.1 Ceyx cyanopectus
CACGGCAGGGGTTGGAACTGGATGGTCATGAAGGTCCCTTCCAAGCCAACCCATCGTGTGAGTCTGTCACTTTGTCCCCCTGAGCCAGGACAAGGTGAAGCTGGTAAATAGAAGGTTTCACAATGGGGAGGGAGGTTAAGTTATAACTGCAAAAAAGACCTTGTTTGGGGAATGAAAGAAGACTTTTGTGCTCTCTTGATACACCTCCTTTAACCAGCTTAATAAGTGAACTCCTGAATTTCATTCTTTCCATCTTGTCAGTGAATTGTCTGGTTATCAGAAAAAAGAAGCACCAACCAGATGCTATTGAAGTCAGTAAAAACAACCATAATATTTGCCTTTTATTAATTGCTTCCATGCAGGAAAGTCTCCCCTGTGAATCTCTCTTCTTTTTTTTTTTTTTTTTAATTAGAAAAATGGATATTTAGAGCAGTGCTATTTGGCCATACTGCAAAATGCAATCAACCAAATTAAACTGATTTCCACCATCGAGGAAACTGAACTGCAGCTGACACTTTAGGAGGGACAGCTGGAAACTGGGTGAGATTTTTCTCATGAAAAATGTAAAAAATTTGTAATAGTTTGTCAAAACGTGTAGTAGATGATGTTGGTTTTCATTGAAAAAAGTGAATAGTTAATTATTTTCCATTAATACAGAGTAGTAGTCAAGGAAAAATACACTTTATATAATGAAATTATTGTAATCATAATAGTAATAACTATAATGCAACAGGTTTGGGTTGATGAAAATGATGCTGGAGTAGGATGAGCAGGATGGAAACGATGCTGCAACAGGAGTCAAGGCAAAACTGGTGGGTAGCCCCATGTGCTGAGATTCCCAGGATACCTGTCAGCAATAGAAATTAAAATGAAAAAAAAATAAAATTAAAAAGAATCACAGATCTCTTCCTATATTTCTTCCATTTGCAGCTGCTGCCCCTTCTTTCTGTGTACCACTAGACATCTTGCTTTCTGATTAGCAAATAAGTTATTTTAGGCTAGGTTTTGTTATTTATAGTTTATATTTACATTTATTTATTTTAGATACTCTTTTCCTTTTGGCTGCAGCCAGCTGAGCTGATGGGACACAGAACTGACTGCATTATTACCTCCAGCAAGGTCATTTTAACTGTTCCTGAACATGAATTTTTCAGGTACTGTACTACCCACATTCCCTGTCTGACTGTGCTGTTTAATGCAGCAGAGATGTTTCCCTTGGAAATAAACCCAGACATGATGATTCGAGTTAGATTTTTTAAATGCTGATCTGGTGTTTGTGGCTTTGCTGCTTCCCTAGAGTGCAGGCAGAGCTCTTAACCAGCACGTGGTGGTACAGCCTGGAAGGCCCAGCAGAAATGCTGCCCTGCCCCAGGGCAAATCCAGGACAAGAAAGCCCAAGCTCTGGTTTTTCTCCCTTGTGTATGTCCTGTCTTTTTGCAGCAAAGTGTTTCTGGTGTAATGATGACACTAAAGGAAACAGGGCTGATGAGCAACTTGTAAACAGTTTAGCTTAGATAAGCATGACAATGTTGTTTCTTATTAAATATTGAGCTAACTGTGTGCTGGAAATGGAATACACAGAGGAGATGAACTAGTGAATCCACAGCCTAACCAGGTCACTGTGATGTTCTTCCACCAAATGCAGTTTACTGGGGAAGGGTGAGGAGGGGAAACAATTCTAGATCATCATTTAAATTGTTAAATCAGAAAGTCTGTGCTTTCTCACCCTTGCCTGGCTGTGAGGCACATGGAGAAGCACAGGCTCACCCTGGCCTCTCTGTGCCTGGCCCTCCAGGTTTTGGTAGTGTTAGTATCAAAGGAAATTTTGTTCTGGTATCTCTTTTTCCCACTCTGTTCCAGCACATAGCCCTGACTGTGAGAAGTTAAGTGATTGAGCCATGCCATCCTTCCAAGATAAATAGGATTCCAGATAATGACTTAAAAAGGAAAACCCACATAGGTTATTGGCTTCAATAATGTGAGGATGAGTCTTCTACATTTTTCTCCTTGGAAAAGCAGTGGATGAAGTTGTTAATTCTTTCATAGTAGAGTCAAAAGATTTTTTCTTTTCATCTGGACTAAGAAATGTACCAGGACAAAATCAGGGCAGACAGTACTATGATAATTAGTGATGCAGTCAGAGTGGGCATGATGTGAATCACACATACAAACCACCAAGTGGCTGTGCTCTGAGGAAATTTCATTTGAAAGGAGGTTTAAAAGATGGGCAATGGGGCCCAGTTTTCAAAGCAGGGGTCCCACAGTGAAAAGTCATAGTGCCCTTTCAGATGCCCCATTGTGGGGTGGATATAGAAGCAGTGTTTTCTACCTGAGGTTTGAAAATGTAATTCTTAGTGCCACTAAAACAGGTGGTTTTAGTTTCTGCTTGAACCACACGTTAGAACTTTTCACAGAATCACAGAATAATCCTGGTTGGAAAGGAGCTTCTAGATCACTGAGTTTAGGTTTCAAAAAGACCCTAAATGTGAACGTTCCAGATCATATGAAATAATGATTTTAATGCAATTTAGCTTTCCCTGGAACAAAATAGTGATATCTTTGATTGTTTTAAGAGCTGCTACTTGCAGCCAGATGAGCTAATCTGGTAATAACTATGTGCTCAGAGTTTGGTGATCTGAAATTTGCAGGTTTGTGTACAGAACTGTTTTTCTGAGGAAGCAACATATAATTAGCTCTGAGAGCTGCCAGATAGTGTCTGCAGCTTCCTCTTGTACAGCTAAAAAAATTAACTCCTCCCTATAAATTGTGAGCAGCTTCACAGGCATCTTTTTAACCTGTGCAAAGTAGGGTGTGCATAGAGTTAGCAAAGACACTGATACCACAGCACCAACAGTTTGGACCAGGAAAACACTTTTTTTCCACATAATTTGTTTCAACTAACTCATGTGCAGCATCAAAAATGATATTCAAGACTAACTTGGAGCTCTTGAAAAGTCCCTGTACTGTGTTAAACTGTGGCATGATGAATTTTTGTGGGAGTGAAGGAAATAACAGTCCTGTGCATTCTGCTCTGCTGTGCTTTGGAGAAGTTAGGCCTTTGAGATTTGTTGTGGGTTATTGACTATTAGGGGAGAACAAAGAGGTGCTGGAATGATTGCTTGCACAAATAAGTGTCATACTGATGTTCTTATCAGGGCTTATTTCCAGGGCAGGAAAGCACTTTAGAGACTGCTTAACTGCATAGTAAACTGCCCAGTGTTACTGGGCCTGCTTCAGTGAGGCAGTAGTCACGTTCTGACTGCAGTGCATTGGCTGGGAGGGACCTTTGAGGCTGTTAGAAATAAAGGGAATGCATCAAAACTAGAGCTGGGTGGATTCAGAGCAGCCATGAGGAAGAATTTCTTCCCCACGAGGGGGTGAGACCCTGGCCCAAGGTGAGGTGGGGGCAGCCCCATCCTTGGCAGTTTCTCAGGCCAGGCTGGATGGGGCTCTGAGCAACCTGCTCTAGTGGGAGGTGTCCCTGCCATGGCAGGGGGTGGAACTGGAGCAGCTTGAAGGTCCCTCCCAACTCTGCTCATTCCATGCTGTAGCTGCCTCTCCTGTGCCCACGCTCACAGGACACTGTCCTGGTGAAAACTGTGGGTCAGAACTGCTGAGATGGGAACATGACACTTCCCTCAAACACTTCACTGCCAGTGTAACGTTGATATCAAGCACTGACATGCATTTGCAATCTTTCTTTTCCAGTTAATATCTGGGCAATGATGACTCCACTTGCCATCAGTCACTCACTGAAGGGACCAGCTACAGTACAGGCCAGTCCTCACTGGGAAAGGGAATTGCAGCCCCTACTGGGCTGCCACCAAAGGAAATCTTTCCTTTGTCCATATGGTCATTGTTGTGGGTGACACCCTCCTGAGGGGTGTAAAGAGCCCAGTATGCAGACTGGACCCAGTTCATAGGGAAGTGTGTACCTCCCTGGGGCATAGATAAAGGATATGTGTAGAAAACTTCCCACCCTGGTGAGGCCTTCAGATTATTACCCACTTTTGGGTTTTCAGGTGGTGAGTGATTACGTGGCTATAAGAAATCCAAAAATAATTTAGAGAGTCTTCAGGGCCATGGGACAACTGGTTAAGGGATCAAGAGCACAAATTATATTCTCCTCCATCCTTTCAGCTGCAGAGACTGATGAGGGATTTATCAGGAGGAGTCAGCAGATCAATTCCTGGCTCTGAGCCTGGTGTTACCAGCAGGGCTTTGGGTTATTTGATCATGGGTTGGTACACATAACATCAGGCCTGTTGGCAACAGACAGGACCCACCTGTCTCAGAGGGGGAAAAGGATCCTGGAGCCAGAATTAGCAGGTTTCATTGAAAGAGCTGTAAACTAGGATGCAAGATGGGAGGAGATATAACTGGGCTTGCTAGAGAGGAGCCTGGGGGAAGTATTTCAGTGCTTGAAGGATAGTGTGCTAGTGAGGACCCTTGTTCTATGGCATCACTGAAGGTAGGGGCTGGAGATAGATGGGGCAGCAAAGAAGCAAGGCTTTCTGATGTTTTAGAGGCCATGGAAACACCTGAGAATGGTCAGGTAAGAATTAGTGCTTTCAACCACAAAAAGGTGTTGGGAACATTAGCTCAGCTGAAGTTCATCTGTGCTAACCCATGTGGTGGCTGGAGGCCTTCCAGGGCACAGCAGTCATGAAATTACAGAGTTCTCCAGTATAGAGAAGGAGGGGGAGCAGCAGAACTGCCACCTTGGACTTCCAAAGGGCAGACTTTGACTTGTTTAGGAGACTGCTTGTCAGAGTCTGTTGGGAGGCAGCCCTGAAGGACACAGGGGTCCAGGAATGCTGGATGCTCTTCAAGAAGGAAGTCTTTAAGGTGCAGGAGCAGCTGTCCCCATGTGCTGTGAGACAAATTGGTGGCAAAGAAGACCAGCCTGGCTGAACAAGGAAGCTTTGGCTGCAGCTGAGGGGGGAAAAAGGAGAATTTATGTCCTTTGGACGAAGAGGCAGGTCACATGTGATTGCTACAAAGAAGTAGTGAGGCTATGTAAGGAGAAAATAAAGTCCAAAGCACAGTTGGAAATTAAACTGTCTGTGGTTGTAAAAGATGAAAAGGTACACTTCTATAAATAAACAGTAAAAGTAGGGCCAGGGAGAGCCTCCATCCTCTATTAGATGGAAAAGGAAACATGGTAACTAAGGATGAGGAAAAGGCTGAGGTGCTTATTGCCTTCTTTGCTTCAGTCTTTAGTAATAGGACCAGTTCTAATCTGGCAATCCAGTCCCCTGGGCTAAAAGACAGAGACTGGGAGCAGACTGATCCCCCTGCAGCCAGAAAGAGATGGTCAGTGACCTGCTGCACCACTTGGATGTATACAAGTCTATGTACCTGGATGGAATCCACCCAAGAGTTCTGAGAGCTGCCAGAGGTGCTCACCAAACCCCTTCCCATCATTTTTCAGCAGTCCTGAATGTCTGGGATGGAGCAGATCATCCTGAGTAACTTCGTGCTGTCCATGCAGGACAATCAGATGATCAGGTCCAGACAGCATGGTGCTTATGAAAGGTAAGTCCTGCTTCACTAACCTGCTGGCCTTCTACAACAAGGTCACCTGCTCAGTGGATGAGGGAAGGGCTGTGGATGTCGTCTGTCTGGACCCCAGGAAAGCCTTTGGCACTATTTCCCACAGCATTCTGCTGGAGAAACTGGCTGCTCATGGCCTGGGTGGGTGTGCTGGGTGGGCATACCCATGACCTGGGTGGGTGTGCTGGGTGGGTGTGCTGGGTGGGCATACCCATGACCTGGGTGGGTGTGCTGGGTGGGCATACCCATGGCCTGGGTGAGCATACACTGCTGGTTAAAAACTGGCTGGCTGGGTCCAGAGAGTAGTGGTGAATGGAGTGAAATCCAGTTGGGGGCTGGTCACAAGTGGTGCCCCCCAGGGCTCAGTACTGGGCCAGTTCTGTTTAATATCTTTATCATGACCTGGATGAGGGGATCTCAGTAAGTTCTGCACTTTGGCCACAACAATTCCCAGCAGTGCTACAGGCTGGGAGAGGAGTGGCTGGAGAGCTGCTCAGCAGAGAAGAATCTGTGGGTGTTGGTTGTTAGGCTGAACAAGAGCCAGCAGTGTGCCCGGGTGGCTGAGGAAGCCAATGGCATCCTGGCCTGGATCAGGAGCAGTGTGGCCAGCAGGACCAGGGAAGTGATTGTGCCCCTGTACTCAGCCCCAGTGAGGCCACACCTCAAGCACTGTGCTCAGTTTTGAGCCCCTCACCACAAGAAGGACACTGAGGTACCAGAGTGTGTCCAAAGAAGGGCAACACAGTTGGTGAAGGTTCCTAGAGCACAGTCTTATGAGGAGAGGCTGAGAGAATTGGGGTTTAGCTTGGGGAAAAGGAGGCTGAGGAGAGACCTTGTTGCTCTCTATACCTGACAGGAGGCTGCAGTGATGTGGAGGTTGTCTGTCTAACCAAGTGATAGAACAAGGGGAAAGAGCCTCAGGTTGTGCCAGGGGATATCAGGAAGAATTTCTTTCAGAGAAGGTTATCAAGCATTGCTGATCTGCTTACCCAGGGCAGTGTTGGAGTCCCCATCCCTGGAGGTATTTAAGAGTCAGTGCTGAGGGATATGGTTGAGTCAAGGTCTTGGTGGATTGGACTAGATGGTCTTAAAAGTCTTTCCCAGTCTTGGGAATTCTGTGTGATTCAGTGACTCTTTAAAGCAGCTAAAAGCACAAAAGTTGAGTTGCACAAAAGCTCAGCCTTTCAGTGACTGCCACAATGCCCCTTGGCACTTGACTCTGTGCCTTTGTTTTTGGTTCTTTATTGCTTCTGCTGTTCTCTCACAGAATTTGGTAGGCAGACACTGTAGTGGCTGAATAATTTTTATGTATGGGCTGTAACTAGTTGTTCAAAAACATCCTTGTAAACTTCCAGCAGTTTCACTGCAGATGGTCTTGCACCATGAGCAGCCTTAGATGACTTTCAGTATTCTTGGTTCCTTGTTCCACTTACCTGTAGGACATGGTCACCTTCTGGCTGATCAGTCTTCCAGAAAAAAAACCAGAACCAATGGAACATTCAGGCTCTTGAGTCTTTCTATTTAGCATTCTCAGTGGCTGAGGGAAGCAGAGCTCTCTTAGTTCCTGGGCATAGCATTCCCTCTATACAAAAGCTATTTTTGTCATCTGGCTCACCTTAATTTTTCACCATTCTCTGAATATAAACGATGTCAATTGTCCCTTTTCTTCCTCCCTACCTTGTGAATCCCAATTATAAGTTGGGGGAGGGTCGTGATCAAGGTGGAGAGAATACAAGATGTTGCATTATAAAGGTTTTACTGACACTCATTTGGCATGACCTACATAAGTCACTGGCCATGTAATGCTTTAGAAAATTAGAGGGAATTAATTTATAAATGAAATTAATGGGCAAAATGACTGTGAATTTTAATAGAAATGTAACATTAACAGGAATGGAACTCATTAAACTGTGAAATATGAGACAGCCTCCTCTTCCACAGGACTGTGATCATAACTGATGGACATTCAGAGGAGCTGAATTGGCTGCACCAAGGCTTTCTAACTGTCCCGTGAATAGCAGAAGAGTAAGGGGAGAGGGGGGAGACAGATGCATGGGAATAGCGAAGAAAACAGGGGGCAAAAATATTGAATTTTTCCCATGCCTGTTCTCCAGGTCATGGTGAGTTACAATGTTCAGCACCTGCATTACCTGGGGTTTCCCCAGTAAAGAGTTTTTTCTCACCTCTTGCATCCTTGCTTGTGTGTGTTCCCCTGCTGGAAGGGGTTTCTGCTCTGTCCACAGCTGCTTTTCTCTCTTCTGCACCACAGGGAGCAACTGCTGTGCACCCTGATGGGTCCTCCCACTACCAAGGGGGGACAGAGAAGCAGGACCTGGTGGAGTTTGGCTTGTTTCAGACTGAACCAAAGCTCTGTGCCTTGTATCTCTGGATTGCTCTTGGTTTCCTTCCTGCCAGGCAACGTTAAGGTGTCCTCTGAATACCTGATTACAAGGGCTCAGAAATTTTCACCTAGGTAAACCCCATTTCTCTGTAGGCTGCTGCTAACTGACATGTTTGTGCATCAGTTATTTGCCTATGTAGCTACTGATAATTCTAGTTGTTTCTTTTTAAAATTTAAATCTGTGTTTTTTGCCAATTTCTGCAACTTGCTATCTATAAATTTCTTTTCTGCTTGGGTTTAATTGCACGTCCTTAGTTCTGGTTCACTTAATATGCATTTATACACCTTACTTTTCAACTGAGCTTTATCTTTCATGGGCTGAGAGGCAAGTTATATTGTTAGGCTTCAGTTAATTGCCAGTTCCACTATTTTTTTTTTAATTTGAGGTACCTGAGCAACAGGAGAACAGCAGGTTAAGCTACATTTACAAAGCAATCATGACTCAATTAGTGCTTATAGTAGAAAAAAAAAAAAGGACTGATTAAAGATTTGGCAGTAAAAGCATTATATGCTTACATTAGTGCTAAGGAACTTGCTCAAAATAGAAGTTCAATAAAAGAATGATTAGAAAAGATGCATAAAGAGCCTGAATACAACAGGGAATTTGTGTGACTCTTCACACAGGAAAATTAAAGGAGCTTGTTGGAGTAGGGCACAAAATCTTGATTCTGTTTTTACAGAGCCAATGGATGCAATGCCTTGGTTTTGGAAGGTTTCATGTATGGCTAGCTTAGAAACATAGACTGGCAGGGGTTGGAAGGCACCTCTGGGGATCATCAAGTCCAACCCCCTGCCAGAGCAGGGTCCCCCAGGGCAGCCCACACAGGAACAGATCCAGGGGGGTCTGGAATGTCTCCAGAGCAGGAGACTCCACAACCTCCCTGGGCAGCCCCTGCCAGGCTCTGCCACCCTCACTGGGAACAAGTTTCTCCTCATGTTGAGGTGGAACTTCCCATGTTCACCTGCTGCCATCACCTCTTGTCCTGTCCCAGGGCACCACTGAGCAGAGCCTGGCCCCTGATCCTGGACACCCACCCTGCAGAGATTTGTGAACATTCATCAGATTCCCTCACGGGCTTCTCCAGCCCCAGGGCTCTCAGCCTCTCCTCAGTAGAGATGTTCCAGTCCTGTCCTCATCTCTGTAGCCTCTGTTGGACTCTCTCCAGTATTTCCCTGTCCCTCTTGAACTGGAGAGCCCAGAACTGGGCACAACACTCCAGCTGTGGCCTCACTAGTGCAGAGCAGAGGGGTAGAAGAACCTCCCTTGACCTGCTGGTCACCCTTTTCTTTATGCCCCCCAGGACACCATTGGCCTTCTGGCCACCAGGGCCCATTGCTGTCCCATGGAGAACTTCTTGTCCACCAGGACACCAAAGTCCTGGACCCTTGAGCTGCTTTCCTGCAGAACAACCCCTCACCTGTCCTGGCACATGGGGTTATTCCTCCTTGTTACACTTACCCTTGTTGAGCTTCATTAGGTTCCCTTTGCCCAGCTCTCCAGCCTGTCCAGCTCTCTCTGGAAGGCAGCTCAGCCCCACGGTGCTGTGCCAGCCACTCCTCCCAGTTTGGTATCACCAGCAAACCTGCTGGGGGTGCCCTCTGAGCCTTCATCCAGGGCACTGATGAAGAAGATGAATAAGATTGGACCCAGAACTGACCCCTTACAGGTCCCAGCTGGACTCTGCACCACTGCTCACCCCCTCTGAGCTCTGCTGGTCAGCCAGTTCCCAGCCCATTTCACTGGCAGCTCTTCTCTCCCACACTCCTGAGCTTGCCCATCAACATGTCATGGTGTCAGAAGACACATCCACTGCCCTCCCTGCAGCCACCCATTCAGTCACACTGTGGTAGAAGGCTATTGGATTAGTCAAACACGACTTCCCTTTGGTAATCCATGCTGGCTACTCGTGATAACTTTAGTGTTGTGAAAGCACAAATAAAAAGCACCAGATATTCAAGATCATCCCTGTGCACTAAATCAGAAAGTGCCAAAGTTTTGCTTATAAGCTCTGCTGTCTTTCCCTAGGAAAAGTGTTTTTCTCTCCAGCTTCAGCTATGCTTCTGCTACCTGCTGTAAATTATAGTTATACTGCTTCACATTACTCTTAACTACCTGCCTCAAAAAGTGCCCAGCTGCAAACTCAAGGGCTGACTGTTTCACTGCATGGCATTGGGAGGACTGTCTGTAATTTTGTTCTTCACTGTCTGTGTTTATAACCTGGTGGTGCTGACAGTGTGGGCTCGAGGTAAATGCAGCTCTGGGCACAGGGTTCCCCTCAAAGTGGAACAGCTCTGGCAGCTGGAACCTGAAAAGTGAATTTTTTGGGTTACAGATCCTTCCCTGAAAGCTGACTTCAGGAGCATCATGTATGTTCTATTTGTTAGCTTGAATTAATCTTTCTGAATGAAGTGGGAGTTAAATGATTTTTAAAGCAGCTCTGAGAGAAGGAATTGTACACAGCAGGAGGTGTACACTATGAAATGTCCTCTGGCTTTTAACATTTAAGGTCCAGACTTGTGCCTTTCAAGTCACTGTGCATCAGTGAGAGCAGGAGCTGTCACCAGCACCATTTCACCACATGAGTGCCTGCACCTGCTCAGGTGGAGCCACAGGCCCCATGTTCTGAAAAATTCTCCAAATATCACCCCAAACCACAACCCATGTAAGACTACAGCACACCAAAAAAACCCACAACCCCCTAAAGCTGCTGCCCTGCTTTTCCACAGCAGAGGCTGCTGTTAGATGGGTGAGTTGCACATCTACTGCCTTACAAAACAGTTTTGACATCACAACAATCTGACAAAGATGAGATGGGCATTTCTTTTCAACATGGATGCATTACAGTGACAGAGGTTGGCTTGGTTTTGCTTGATTTTTTTTCCTTCTGTGTGTGTTCAGATCATAAGAAAAGACAAATTATGTTGAATGTGATTTCACTGATGGATCTATCCATGGTGAAACCTTAGAGGAGGTTCTGCAGTGAAAATGGCCACGCTGCTGTTGCCATGTGGATGTCCAAGTGCCAATAGATTTATATCCCAGGATATACTGGGAGAAGTACAGTTTGGTGTTGTGGTGTCCTGCCCTCACTGTAGGATTCCTAGTGAGAAAAATGAGTTTAGTACAGCCAGATTGCAGCTAATTACATTGCAGCTAATTGGCATGGGAATGTCTTCTATGGGAGAGGAGTATCCAGTGTCTGTGGAGTCTCTGAAACTCACCCAAGTGAAGGACTGGAACATTTTTGTTTGTTCATTTTCAGGTGTGTGTGTTTAAAATTGCATATGTGTCTTTTCCAGTGTTTGCAAATGGTTTCTTAATCTGGAAAACTGATTAGGAAGTATTCCTTCAGACAGCCTGTGACCCTGCAGCAAGTGGGCTCAGTGAAACCTTCACCAGCTGAGGTTCAACAGGATCCCAGTGTGTCAGGGATTGGAAGGGACCTCAAAAGATCATCTGGTCCAACCCCCTGTCAGGGCAGGGTCACCTAGACCAAGTCATCCAGGAAAAGATCCAGGGGGGTCTGGAATGTCTCCAGAGCAGGAGACTCCACAACCTCCCTGGGCAGCCCCTGCCAGGCTCTGGCACACTCACCCTGAAGAAGTTTTGTCTCCTATTTCTGTGGCCCCTCCTGTGCTCCAGCTGCAGCCACTGCCCCTTGTCCTGTCACTGGCTGTCCCTGAGCAGAGCCTGGTTCCAGCTCCTGACACTCCCCCTTTCCATCTTGATCCCCATCCATGAGCTCCCCCCTCAGGCTCCTCCCAGCTCCAGCTCCCAGCTCCCTCAGCCTCTCCTCAGCAGGGAGCTGTTCCCCTCCCTCCAGCAGCTCTGGGCTCTGCTCTGGACTCTCTCCAGCAGCTCCCTGTCCTGCTGGAGCTGAGGGGCCCAGCACTGGACACAATATTCCAGATGAGGCCTCAGCAGGGCAGAGCAGAGGGGCAGGAGACCCTCTCTGACCTACTGACCACCCCCCTCTGCCCCCCCCCAGGGTGCCCTTGGCCTTCCTGGGCACCAGGGCCCATTGCTGGCTCATGGGCACCCTGCTGCCCCCAGCACCCCCAGGGCCCTTTCCCTGCACTGCTCCTCAGTGCTACAGGGGCTGCACTCAGTGCAGATATTTCATGTGGCTCTAAGCAGGCCTGAGGGTTTGATTAGATTTGCTTTTCTTCTAAGAACATTGGCACCAGTCTCTTCCCTAGATTGATTGAACAGTAGTGCACTGACCACACACAGAATTAGCCATTGTGCAGTGCACTTGGAGCAGAGGGTAAAGTATTTTCCAAAAGGACATGGTCCTGAGTCAGTAGGTGCTTTATCTTCTCCTCTGATACATGTTAGTTGATAAGGTTAAACAGCTGGAAAACGTGTGTGGGAAATGGAGTAGAGAGTTACAGCAGGGTATGTTCCTGACTGGAGTATTAAAGGTTAATAGGGCACTGAGAGATGTTTTGATAGAAGTTAATTAGTTTTCATCCATGCTGATGGATTGCCCAGCTATTAAATCCTCTGTTGATGGATTTAGAACATCTATTAGTCATCTGTAAAGTAGCTCTCACAACTATAAATCATTTAAGAAACCTTTAATTCATGGATGAACCTATTCTTGAAAGTAAAGTGGGATGGAGCTTCAACAT
>VYZU01007979.1:8275-18378 GCA_013401355.1 Ceyx cyanopectus
AATATACATGTATATCAGAATAGCTAAATGTGAACTGATAACCCACACAACATCTGCCTACAAACTCTACAGTGCAAAGCAATTTATTTAAAATAATCTGCAGACACCAGAAGACATGTAGTGGAACATGGAATATATGAAAGTGAAGTTCATTTTCTTGTGGTTTCAAATAAAGATATGAAAATATAGTCTGATGTTTAGACTGGGACGACAAAAGTATTCTGATATACATGTATATTTCTTACAACCAAAAGTACTTTCTGGAAAGGCATAACTTGCTGGAACAATAAACACCTCCATGATTTCCACTCCACTGTGAGAACTGACTGTGTCAAGGATAGGGGATGACAGTGGAAGAGCTGGGGAAGGGGTAAGTAATAACTAATGACAAGTTTTTGGTTGACTGTTATTCAGTGTAAATTGTATTGATTTTGTCATCAGCTATAATTGGTCAACTGGATGGAAAGCTTTCTTTTTTTTCTGTGAATGAAGCAGCCCTCCAAGAACATTAAAGATGTCTTAAATGGAAACATTATTTAACAAGCCTTTCATTGTATTAAGTCAGTGCTTATACACATTATTGGGTAAAGTCAGTATTTGTAGCATTTTCTTTAAAATTAAAACAGCTCACGATATAAACCAACCAAAGGTGTGTACCTAAAACACAGTTAGATGTCACATTATTTTCTATTCTAATTCTTAAGCCAAGAATTGTCCAGATGCCCAGCACTTAAAAGAAAAAAAAACCAAAAACTTAGAAAATAAACATTTCCTTTCACAAAAAAAAAGAAAAAAAAAAAGCTATTTCTGACTGAGTTTTAGACATGAAATATATTTAGATCACCAGAAAGCCCAGCAAAATATTGCAATAACCACAAAGTATTCACTACGAGTTGCTACCTTCACCTGTACACGCTTCAGGGCAGATCACATCCAAGCACATCAATCGACACACGGCTCTCAGATCGGCGGACCTGCTAAACGGTCGTTCTCTCGGCCAACAGAATGAACCAAAAGCCTCCAGAGGGACCCATATGCATCAACTCAGAGCGCAGTTGGGAAAACGAGCGACTTGTCCTCAGCGTGGCCGCCGACTGCGTGCGCTGCCCTGCAGCACCGAGGACAGCGCTCTGCCCTTCAGCACCACAAACAGCGACAGCCACAGCCCCGGCAGCGCCCGCCGGCCCCCGCACAGCCCCGGCCCAGCTCAGCCCAGCCCCGCACCGTCCCGCCGCGCTCGCACCCGCCCGGCACCGGCCTCCGTCTTCCCCGGAAGGAGGAATAAAATACTAAGTTGTACTCTTGGTTTCTGAGAGTGTTTTTTGGTTGGTTCTTGCTATTTTTGATTGGGGGGGGGGGGGGGGGTTGTCGTTGTTGGTTTTTCGGTTGGTTGGTTTTGGTGGGGTTTTTTTTGGTCGTGTGTTGGGGATTTTTTTCTTCCCTGTGTGAATATACTTCATTTGTAACACAGGCTGGTTGGCCAAATACTCAAAACATAAAGCAACACCATCTGGCACTCGGAACCAGGAAAGTGGAGGTCATTGGCACTGCATTTGTCTAGGTGATTTATATGTTTCATGCAATCATTTTAATCTCAACTACTTTTTCCTTCCCCTTATTCAGTCTCTGATGGGAAAATCATTATACAGTGTACATTTGCTGTTCTTTTCATTTTCAGCACCTTTTGCAGCATAGACCAACTCACATTTTGTGATAAAGTTCAATCAAGCTAAGCTGTGACATGAAATAAAAAAATCACTTTACACACTGAGATGTTGATCATTTGGTAGCACCAAGTATTAGATCAAATTCTAGTTAAAGAGTTACTGAGACAGCAAAGCTGTCTTTACAGCAGCAGACATCAATTTACATTTGATATGTTTTTGACTTATCTAGTTATCTCTGGAAATAAAATACACTTACATTATTACTAAGTAGGTAGATACAATGAGTGTGTATAAAAAGTTTATAACCTATAAACAGTGGAGTCAAAATTATTGATGAGACTACTACTGTCAAGTTTAACAAGAAAAAAATACAGCAATTTTTCTACTTTATCAAAATAGGTAACAGGATATTACCAATTCTGAAGGGGCTATGGATTAATGTTTGTGGCAAAGATATATGCAAATTACACTAACTTCTTGGTGAATGGGATTCTTTAGGCATAGACTGTCACCATGAAATGATTCAGAAGGCCTTACTGAAGTTATAAAGCACAGAGCTACTGATAGGCCTTCTGTTCACAGCAATTGTCTCTATTCACTGTTGTGTTCCACTTCTAAAGCAGGATGTGGTTCATACTGGCTAATGTAGTGCTACAGCAGTAGAGATCATCCAGTTTAGGGCAGAAACCATTCACCTGGCCCAGCTCTCAACAAGCAAACAAACGGTAGAAAAAAACATGCAGTTAGTCACGTTAGGCTTCATGGACAACAACTCTCCTATCTTGAGAGTTAGGCCAACTAATCTTGTGCAAAAGTAGAGAGAAGACAACAAAGTTGGACCCTGACTTCTTACAAAGGAGAAGAAAAACGGCTGTTATCTCTCCGAAGGGTCACCAAACCAAACGGCCACGGCTTCTTGAAATGCTCTCACCATCACTTCCCAAACAAGGGCAACTGCTGTGCCCACTAATATCCACTCTCGCCCTCCAGCTTTTCTCAGCTCCACAGATTTTCAACAGATCCCGGACACACTATCTCGCTCCCCGCTCCCGGGGCGGCCAGAAACCTCCCCACTCCGCTCACCGCCGCCGCCACCTCTGTCCGCAGCTCCTGAGACCGAGCGCCCGACGGAAACCACCCAGAGCCGCAGGTGAGCGTCCTCGGCCAACCCCAGGACAAGCCGCCTGTCCTCCGGGCACCGCGGCCACCTGCCGCGCCTCTCCCGAGAC
Organism: Ceyx cyanopectus; assembly: GCA_013401355.1. Lineage (NCBI taxonomy): Eukaryota > Metazoa > Chordata > Aves > Coraciiformes > Alcedinidae > Ceyx > Ceyx cyanopectus. Next base: position 11,172 of record VYZU01007979.1, read on the forward strand.
TGTCCGCGGGCCTGAAGGCTCCGGCCCAGCCCGGGGTGCCCTCGGGCAGGGCAGCGCCGTCGGGCATCCCCGGCTCCGGCTGCCGTGCCGGGTCCCGCTCATTGGCATGCAGCCCTTGTCGCTGCCTGCCGCCAAACCGCATCCCAGCCCGCTGGAAGCCGGCAGCCGAGCCGGAGCCAATCGCATATTCATGAGGAGGGGGAAATCCAGCGCTGCACTCCCAGAGGACCGAGGATCACTTCTTTTTCCTTTTTTTTTTTTCCCCCACAAGCTTCCCCCTCTCCCTTCTCTCTGTCTGCCTTTTAGCAATGCACTAACGGGGACTCCCCGCCAATATCCTCCGCAGCTCCGACTGCACCCTAAAAACCACGGCCGCCGGCGCCAGAAGCAGATATCGAAGCAGCCAAAACAAGGACCACGGCAGCCACAACAGACGAGGGAGGCACGCCAGCCCGCCAGCCAGGGACAGGAATCACAGCAGGGGCTCCTACCTTACAATCCTCAGGACACGATTTCACCGAGTACTCATCCGACTGTAAATATTTCTGGAGCATAACCTCAAACTCTTCGTATTTCTCCTGAGCGTGCTGGTCGTAGCGCTGGTAAGCCTGGACACACTGGCTGCAGGAGCCTCCCCCCTTCAGCACCACATCCAGACTGCAGTTCAAAGTGTCCGGATTGGACAACCCGGCGAACAACTCCCAAAGTGTGTAGGAATTACAAAAGGAAAGGTAAAAATCCGTCAGGTCCCAGCCGGGCGCCGGGCTCTGCCCCGCGCCCCGCGGCCGCCCCGGCCCCCCCCGCCGCTGGCACACCGCCTCCGCGTCCCCTACGCTGAAGCACTGCCCGGACGAGGAGCTCGGGGGGGAGCACGTCTCCAGGGGCCTGGCGGTGGAGTTCCCCAGGAAAGCAGCCTTGCCGTGACGGGGCTCGGTGCCGTTGGTGCGGCTGCCGCGGTTGCCGCCGCCGCCGCTGCTGCCGGGGGAGGGCGGGAGGGAGGGCGAGGGGGGGGCGAGGAGCCGGGGCGCGGGGGGCGCCGGCTCCCCCATGCCCGCCAGCAACTCCGGCTCCGCGGGCTCCGGCTTGTCGGGCGGCGGCTGCTCCTTCTCTCCGGTCCCCGTGAATTTGGCCTCGGCGCAGAACCACAAGTGATCAGAGAGCAGGACTGTGAAAAACAAGAGCGATGCCAGGGACAGTCGCCATTTCTGAGCCCTCTCTGAATCCGTGAAGGGTTTCTCGTTCTCCCGGGGTGCGAACCAGATTTTTAAGCCGTCATCATACTGCCGACTGCACATCCAAGCACCCCTGGTCATATTTTGGGAACGCACAGCCCTGGCCGACTCCACCGTGAGGGCTCCTTTGCCAGTGTCACCACAATATGCATTGACTTAAAAGATTGGGGGGATTTTCTTGCTTGCCTTCCTTTCTTTTGGTCTCTCGCTCTCTCTTCCACTCTTTCCCTCTCTCTCTTTCTCCTTCTTCTTTCTTTCTTTCGTCCTTTCTTTCTTTCTTCTTCTTTTTCCTCTGAGATATCGTTGGGTTTCTCCGGTGGCTCTGCCTTAGTCTCACCACACGAAGCAGCCCCAGTCCATCCAACGCGGAGTGCCGTGGAGAAGATAAGAGCAATAAACGGAGGGAGAGCAGGAGGTAGAGGAGATGGTGGTGGTAGTGGTGATAGTTGGTGGTGGCGGGGCTGCGCGGCTGGTCCTTTCCCCCTCTCACCCAGGCATGGTCAGATCGCAGCTCCCCATCTCCCTCCTGAGAAAAACCCGCTGCCCCCGGACAGCTGCATGCCACGTCCCTCGCTGCCGACGGACGGCTCCGGGAGGGCTTCTCGCCTCCTCTTCCTCCCTGCCGCCGCCGCTGCTCCTCTTCCTCAGCCCCGAGCCGCGGCACAGATGCCTGCACCGCTGTCTCCGTCTCCTCTTTCTCCTCTCCCCCCTCCGCTCTAACTGGAGAGACGCTGCTGCAGGGCTCCCGGAGCGCTGCCGAGGATGCTGAAGAGGAGGAGGAGGAAGAGGAAGAGGAGGAGGAGGCTGCCGGGGCCGCCGCCGCTGCTGGTGACAATGGGCTGCGGCTGCCGCCGCTGCTGCCACCGGGCGCGGTGTCCCCGGGCGCACGGGGTGGAACTGCCTGGCTGGGGGCCCCCGATGGGCACAGGCATCTTGGGCCCCTGGGCTAAGTTGCCGCCATCTTCGTCCTGGAGAAACACTTTTTTGGGGGGAGCTCTGCCTTTTGCGTCATCTCCTCCCGCGCCGAGATCTCTCTATCCTGGCGCATTGGCGGCAGCAGCAACTCTGCCTCCTCCTGCCTGAGGAGGAGGAAGAGTAGGAGGAGGTGGGAGAGGCACTGGGGACCACATGGCCTCTCCAGAGGGTTTCCTCAGTGCAACTTTCTACTTATGTCACCAAGGGACTCCTGGGCTCCCCAGCCCTCTGTTCTTCAGGGTCTCCTTCCCTTTGTGGCCCTGAAACACCGTGTACACACAGGATGGTGGCTGGGATGATGGCTGGACAGGTCAGTTTGTCTGTCCTCATCATAACAAATCACAAATGGCATACGAAATTCCAGGCACTGGGTCCTGGCAGATTTTGGCCCCGCAGTAAAATGCCTGAGCACAGATGCCTGTCTTTCAGTGAGCAAGATGGAAAGCATAACACCCAGAAACCCCAAGCTGTTTCTCCAAGAGAAATTTTGCAAAGCCCGGATCTGGCATATGAGCTTGGTAAATACTTACACTCATTGTGTTTTACCTTTTAGATGTCACTGCCTGGAAAGAGAGCAAGAGCCGGCTTAACTCCTGCTAGGGTGATTATTTGCTGATGGTCTCCACTCAGACCCACAATGGAGTTCCTTCTGGACCCAAACAGCGGGGTCTCTTACTTAAATGAATATATGATTTGGTTGATCCTAAGTTATCTTCACCTTGTTTGCTGAAGGACCTTCATGTAACAGCAACAGAAAAACTTGGATTCTACACAGGACATGAGAAGATGCCAACAAGATGCTGAACAGTATTAGATGAAGACCTGAAGTTACAAGTTGTTCCTCTCAAGACATCAGGTATGCTGTCTGGCCATAGCATAGTGAAGACATGTATTTTAATTTCTCCATTGGACTAGGGGAAGGTTTAGAGGCCATATCTTTGTACCAGAGGCTTTTTCTATCCTGGGCTAAAGAACTGCCAATGGCCCTTGAACAAGGTGTATAATGTACCCCCAAAGCTGTGTTTTCCCTGTTCTTTAGTCAAAGAAAGTCTTATTCCTTAACAAACATGACCATGGTTTATAAACTGAAATGATCACTGACAGATCTCTAAGTCAGTTTCCAAAAGTGTAGTGGAAGAAATCTGAAACTTAACTGTGTCAGGGGAGGACAGAACTTGTACTTTTTCTGCAGCTCTCTGTGACCGAGGGGTGAGCTTACCAAGGATTTCCATCACTTCTAGTAATAAATTAAGACTGGAAGTCTTTTAAAAGGAGATAGTATACATCAATCAGAAGATGCAGACCCAAGGGAGGAATGGCTTAGCAAGGTTCTATGCCTTGTGTTATGCTCGGGGTCAAAGTGTATTATCGTAATGATACCTTCTGTCCTTAAAAGATCTATGAGTCAGATTCTACACCGAGCAAAGTTATCTGTGGATTTTATAGACTCTTTAAAGACACCAAAATAAGTGCTAATATTGTAAGAAAAATTTACAGTACTCAAATCAGAATGCATCTTTGCAATTCTCAATCAGCACACATCATCTGCTAAGAGTACATTATTAATTTTGGTCTTGGAGCTTTGATTGCAGTGATTTGACATACTGGGCCCTGTACTGTATCTACATTTTTGCAATACTTTCTGCTCTGGGACACAACTATGTCTGAGCTTTTAGCTTTTAAAAGGGAATCAGAATAACTTTACATCTCTAACATGTAGTGTCATTTTGCTTATATATTTTATTATATTGTATATTATAATGATATTTTGCTTATATATTTTGTGGTGGAATACAGAAACTGAAACAGAAATACAGGAGGAAAAAAACAAAAACAAAAACACAAACAAACCCAAACTGAGATAAGCAACAAGTTCCCAACATCAGGACTGAGATTTTCAGAATGTGTTCTATTAAGACATGTGGCACTGGCTGCATAATTATTCTTCATTTGACAGACAGACTCAAGGTGAAGGAAGTCAGTTTTGGAGTCTGCACCTGGCAAACAGACTTGATTTTTTTATTTTTAATTATATATATACATATCTTTATTTTTTTTTCCATTTTGACCTATTAGAAAAATGAGAGGGTAATAGTCAATTTTGAAATCCATAGGCAAATTAGAAATTTTCTTTTTATCTATAGAAGAATTTAAAGAATTGGTAGTGAAAAAATGCTGGTGTTCAGACCTCATCCAAAGTTTAATGTGAAAATGTATTCCTAAATTTGTACTCCTCTTTTTACACTTTGTCTGGGATCAAAGCAAATATACTCCAAGTCAATCTGCTAGGATTTTTTAGATATACTTGGCTTCTCAAAAAAGAAAAAAAATGTTACATCATACAATGTTTTCACACATTTCCCAACTTTTGTCTGCATTTCTTTTTCAACACCTAGTGATAAACTATAATAAGACATTGAGCATTCCCGAAATGACTGTGTCCTTGCTTTTCCAGTGACACTTTTCTGTAACAGAGAATGTGTCATGCAGAACTGTTGTTTCACCTGCTATGCTTCCCCCAAAGCCCCATTCCCTTTCTACCTAGCACAGTGAGTAACTTACAACATTAGTTGCAGCAGCTGGTTCCTGATAGATCTGAACAGATGCAGTTCAGTTCTCTGGTGCCCCTTAGTGTTAGGTCTTGGAGCTCAAGGGAAAAAAATATAAGGCTATAAAAATAATGTCTGAAAATTAAGAAGCTTTGAATGCAGTGTGGAAAAGATTCTGAAGCTGCTTTCTGTCAAAGCTCCTTCAAAATTTTGTTATCATAAAGCCCACCTAAAATAACATAATTTTATTTGTACTGTTTATTATATGAATGTGGAGAGGAAAACATTCCTCAAAAATACCATATAGAAGTATGTCCCCATTTTCATTGTTCATCCTAAATAACTCTAGTTGTAAAAAGTACTGTCTTCTCTTTGAAATTACCCTTATATAGGGAATGTTTACTACCTGTGTTCCAAAGTTTGTCAAAAGTTACTCATGGAAGTCTTGTCTCCTCAGCTGGTGTAGTCACTAGCTGTTTCAGATAGGTCTTTTTAAAGTAATGTAGTTCAGTGCCAGCTCTGCCACACAGTGCTTCAATCAATAAAATCAGACTTTATGTTCTTTAATTCCTTGACTCATAATAAGTAAGATAGATAATTTATCAGGCTCTGAGGACAAAGCCAAACAGAAGGAGCATGCCCAACATTCAAAAACTTGAATGCACAGCTTAACCTAAATATTGTGTGTTTTCTTTGTGAAGGTACTTGGCAAGCAAAAATAATTCTTGACATAACATGTTAATGGTAATAAACACTCATCAGCACAGAAGGATTTACTGTTTCAAAGCTGTTTGGGTTTTTTTCCCAATATCATGTATACAGTAATTTTCCCCTGCTTTTCTTTGATTTGTTTGATACAAAATTGTAAGATGCAAAGAGCTCTATATACATCTTTCAGATGCTTTTAAGAGATTTGAGAGACATGTCTTGGTTTTGTAATTTATTTATTTTTACATTTAAAAAAACCCACATTTATTTACCAATTGCAAAACAGTACTTCTTTTTGCAAAATCTTGCAGCAAGCTATTTTAAAAACACTAGATTTCATTTTTTGGGGTGGTTGACTGATTTTACTGGTAGAAGCAATTGTTGCAACATTCGATAACAGAAATACTTAGCTAAACCCTTGCTTTGGAGTGTTACCCAGCACTTTTAATATTGAGAAAACATTATCAGGCCCTTTACTAGTTCCTCTTACAGGATTTTTTTTTTTTCTTTTTTATGGGTTAAACAATTTGTGTTCATTAGGAATATCTATTGACTATTTGTAGTCAAAATATAGCAAGTATGTGCTTTAGCATTCTCAGAGTTGTATAGTTTTTGTTTTATTTTGACTTCTTAGAACAAATTGTGGATATTTTTTTACTCATTACCTGGGAAGGCAGTCAGAGATTTAATTATCTGAGTCCATTTGGTAAGAACAATATCCATGATGTTTGTAAGACACAAGCAAGTTAAGAACACTAGAGAATTAATTTTATTTCCTATCACATTCCTAATGTTTTCGTTTCCCATTCAGTATTTTTCAAAAAGCTGAATTATTCTGAGAAAGCTTCAGGCACTTGGGCCCGATTGTCCCAAAACAATTGGAAATTTATGTTAATGTTAGCAGGCACAGAAGATATAATCCCTCTTTGAACAGCTCTAATTCAGATTTTAAGATTCTTGCATGCTCCTTTGTTCCCACTTTCCACATTACCTTCAATTTTGTCCCTGTGGCTTGATTTGTTTAAATCTTTTCTTATCAAATTAGAGAATCAACCATCACCCAGTAAGTCATAAAAGTTTGTTAGACTGGATTTTAAAAGGCTGTGCAGTACAAACTTGGAAAGTACCAAGGCGTTAAGTTGATTAAATTATCTTGCAGATGTTTGCCCTGTATCCTATGAGACTTCTTGTTAGAGAATGAGAACATGTTTTTGTTTGTTGACATTTTCAGCTGTGAACAATGAATGCATAGCATGGGATCTGCAAGTCCGATAATTTCTCTCCAAAAATTGTAGGTCATCTTTATCATGACATCTTCATAATGAGGGCTCAGTCATAATATTACATCCAGCTGGTATATTTGGGCATGAGCTGAAATGAAGTGAGGATATTCTTCATTAACTGGATCCATCAAACAAGTGAAATATAACTTCTGCACATGACTGCAGCAGGAAGAAGATAATAGAAATGTCTCACACAAATTAGCCTATGTCTGGTGGAGTAAGGTCTGATCCAAAGCATGCTGAGATCAGGGGAAGGATTGCAATGGGTTTTTAAACCAGGCCTGTAGAAAGGTAAAAGAAGAATAAAGATTCCCCCCACATAAGGATAGAAGAAAAAAGATTGAAAGAACCACCAAAAGGTAGATTACAGCTTTAAAAAAGATTTTTTTCTTCTTCTTTCTAAGTGTATACATTTGCTTTCTTCTATAAAATGCTATAGCCTGATTATGTTTTTATAGAT
>VYZU01007984.1:3569-16177 GCA_013401355.1 Ceyx cyanopectus
TTGGTTTCTTTCTAAACATACCTTTAAGTATCTTTTCACAAATTTGCCATATTAATGGCAGAGGTTTCTAATGCCTCCAAAAATTACTTTTACTAATTAAAATATAATTGTTCCGTTTTTTCAAAAATTTTTGTCTGGAATAAAGATCACTTAAAATCAGCAAAGGTGCTATCATTTCAACAGTGAAGCTCCTTAGTCATATGATAGTCTTCTATAACCAAAACCAGATCACCATTCTTTTCCTTTGCACACAGATAAAGCTGTTTTTCTGCTTCAGTCAACTATTTTTATGGGCTCTAAATAAAATGCTGAGAAAAGAAAGTGAATTATTATTATGGACTCAAAATAAGCCTTTAGAGATTAGGACCTGCAATACTGATTGAACCGTATACTTGACTCCTTTTCAAAACACGGTATTCTTTTTCTTTCAAACATTACGAACTGTTTTGCTGCAGATAAGTTATTGTTTATATTATCTTACAAACATTGTTTATATGAAAAAAAAAAAAAGAAAAAACCCTCATATCTTTTTCTGATAGTCAGAATATTAGGAAACACTAGAAATTGCAGCCCTGTATATGTCTCCAGTATAGAGCTGGTAATGACTGGTTGGGATCTGGATGGAGGATCCAGGTGATCCTTCCCCATCTTGTTCCAGCATTGCTATTTTTCTGTGCCGACCCATGTGGTAAGTAAGCATCTCCAAAGGAAATACAAAGACAGGGTTTGGGTTGTTGGTTTTTTTTTATATCCAGTACATTTCTGGAGATGCGTTAAAATATTTCTGTTATGTGCATAACATAAGAAAGCTCAACACTGAGTAGGAGCTCTCTATTTGGTAAACGTCATGTTTCATTGTTATCACTGTCTCTAAGAGCTTCATTGAATGAACAGAAGTGTAACAGTGACCAATAAGAGGAGACAAAATCCTTCATGGATCAATCACAGTTTAAGCCAGACCACCAATTACACTGCTCTCACATCTAAACATAACCTTTTACTTTTCTGACATCCACTCTCATGGGACCATTCACAATCCCAAATCCAAATCACCTCCTTTCCAAGAGGAAATAAAACCATTGCAATTTGACTTAAAAAGGTGCTCAGGCACCTGGATGATGAGGGTTCTAAAGAAAAACTGGTAATTCAGGAATAAGAATTTTGTTGTATGGATGACACTTAAAAATTCATATTTCTGCAGTACAACTTTTATCTTCCTGATAAAGAAATCAACCTCTGAGAGCTGTTCAAAGAGGTCTTGGAATCAAAATGGAAGGAGATTTTGCTTATTAAATTCAGCAAAAGGAAAAAGAACAAAAATATATGAAGATATTGTGCTCTTCATGTTCACCTCCAAAACATATAACTCTTACTGAGATTTGCTTCCAGATAGCTTTATACACATTTTGAAGCAAATCCTTGTCTGACATAAACCATTAAAGCTCTATTAACTTTGATGGCATTACAGCAGCCTAAAATAGCTATGGATATGTATCTGAGTATTCATGAGCTTCCCTTTTCACATATATATAGATATCAAGAGCCTGTTTTATTTAATCAGATCTATGTAAAAGTATTCTCTTGCATTGCAGAGGGTTAGTGACTCATCATGCAATGATAGGATACCCAGTATTTAAGATTTCAGAATATATATTTTGTTTGCTTTTATCAAATAAAAAGGAGTAATGTGATAAACAGTATTTAAAAAAAACCCAAATTTATTGTGGAGCAAAATCAAGGGAAAATATCTTATGGTAGCTCTTTGAGAAGTTACCTGCTTTTTATTGAGGATTGCCTCTCTGTAACAATATGTATGAATCATTTATCATTTGTTATCTCAGATACTCTGACTACGATCCATGCTTTAGAAATTTATTTCATCAGAGAACTGTACAGCTATAAATGGATGGCATGTCTCAATGCTAAATTTATGGCTCAATTACAATCAATCTTACCATACGAGCTTCCAAAGTGTGCATACAATTAATACAAATAAAATGGAAACCCATCAGTTTTAATGTCATAGTGTTCAAAATGGAAAAAAAAAATCATCAATGCTCTCTTTACAGGTAATGGAATTTATCATATGTCTGTAGTCTGTGCTTCTTTCAGCTCGGCTGATAAAATGTGGACAACAATTTTCTTTCCTGCAAATGAGAGATTTATGCCTGTTTTGTAGGTTTAGGGCTGACATCCACACAAAAGCTCACACAGATTAAAGAATTAGAAGTGGTGTTACTGAGAGGTTATTTCTTCTACCTCTCCAAAACCGCATATGAAGCCCATCAAAAAGGCTATTCAAAACCTACAGAAGTCTGCTTATTGTTGCTGTGCTTCATATGAGGCAATGAAAAGGTCAGGACATGACAGGGCCCAAGCAAACAGGAGAGTCCATGCTCTGTCTCAGCACTGACAGATGGAGGAGTACAGACATTGCCTCTGAGGGAGGCTCAGGTACCAAATGGAGGGTAGCGTGCCCATTGTAACATGCTCAAAAACTTTTTTTTTTCCCTTGGGGGAAAAAATAAATGAATATTGCACTATGGATAATGTCAGAATATAGATTAGATATAACTATATTTTGCAAGTATTTTGATTAAGGTTAAAGAAGAAACCATCACAAACTTTATAACCCAAATGCTCCAGTTAATGACTCAGCGACCTGACCATTATCTTTTCTATTTTTATACAGATCTGGACTGTGAGAGATATGACTCAGAGGGATGTCTGTGAATCATAGAATCACAGAATCATTATGTTTGGAAAAGACCTCCAATATAATCAAGTCCAACCATCCACTTAAAACTATTATGACAATTAAACCATGTCCTGATAACCATTCTCATGCTATTGCTACCTGGGAGAAGAGACTAAAACTCACCTCACTACAATCTCCTTTCAGGCAGTTATAGAGAGACGTAAGGTCTCGTCTCAGCCTTCTCCAGAATAAATAACCCCCGTTCCCTCGGCCTCTCCTCATAAGACATATTCTCCAGACCCCTCACCAGCTTCATTGCCTTTCTCTGGACCAGTTCCAGCACCTCAATGTGTTTCTTGCGTTACTGTACCCAAAACTCAACACAGTACTTAAGCTGTAGCATCAGCAGGGGCTCATTCACTTCCCTACCTGCCGGCCACACTATTTCTGATAGAGGGCAGGATGCTGTTAGCCTTCTTGGCCACCTGGGCCCACTCATGTTCTGACGGCTGTCTACCAGCATTCCCAAGTCCTTTTCTGCTAGGCAACTTTCCAGCCATTCTTCCCCAAGACATAGTAGCTGTGTAGTTGTAAATAAACCCTGTCAACATATTAAAGTACTTAAAAAGTAAAAAACCCCTGAATATTCAACTGCATGCTTAAAAAGGATTTACAGTCCAGAGAGGGTATTATTTTGTCTGTTTATTCTCTGGACCTGCATAGAAAAAATGTTTTATTTTGCTTTTGTTTGTGGTGGTTTTTTTTGTTTTGTTTTGTTTTATTTTTAAGAGCAATAATGTGTCAGTTTATCTTGGCAGTATTCCACAGTCTTCAGTAATAGATATTACCTTGATATCTCACCACAAGCTCCTCTCTGAATGTGGTTGCTCCTAATCTATGCAGTTCTACAGAGCTGACAACAATGCAAGGTCCTATTTGTAACTACTTTGATAAACCTTTTTAACATTCAGACAATTAATTCCCTGTATCTGTTCCTGCTGCTTCGTTTAATGTGGTTTTCTCAATGAAATGTTAATATGCTTCACTAAAACACTGACACTCATAAGTTATAAATGAGGTCACTGAGTATGCAGTCCAACATGCAACATATATACCACAGCAGAATAACTTAATTAAAACCTTCTTTTGAGGATTAAGAGGGTTATTCTAATGGGTTTTTACAAGGCTAGTCATGCTTGTGTGGCACAGAGTAGTGTGGTGCAGAGACAGGGAGTCAGTGGGGCAGCTCAGGGCAGCATTGGCACTGTGCATTGTTCCCAGATGAGCTTGCTGGGAGACAGGCAGGACCCACAAGCTGCACAGCTCTGGGCTGTGCCTAAACACTGGACTGGCTTCATGTAACCCTCGCACTTGATCTGGGAACAGTAGGCAGGTTTGGGTAGTGGGGCTGGGGGTGACTGTGTAGAAGAAGGCCGATGACTGTGAGAGAAGGGGTACCAGCCAAGTGACTGTGGCTGTGGGTGAGCCATGCTGGGGCAGGGACACCCCAAAAGAAACAACAGCAGAGGAAAATCATCAAAAAGAAGAAAAAAACTGCAATGCACATGAAGCAACAGACAGAAAATATAAGTCTCTCAACCCCAAACTTCCTGTGCCTCACAGGCAGAGTTAGGATGGACTGAATGTAATCTGAAGTGTAAAATAAGGGAATATTTGGTAATACCCAAATGAATAATCAAAAGTTTGTGTTGTCAATAAATTAAATTATACCCCCCAAAAAATAATAATAATGTGGCAAAGACTGACTAAGTTAAGATTGTTTTCACCATAATAGCATCCTGAGAGCTGCTCACTTTTCTCAGCTCTTAGTGCATATTGCATGACTGTATTGGATTTTCATGGCAAGGTTTTAGGTGGGTAGCAACAGGGGAAGCTTCTATGAGAAGATACTAGAAGCTTTCCCTATTTCCCATTAAAAAAATGCCAGCTGGTTCCAAGACAGACCTGCCACTGGCCAAGGATGAGCTCAACAGCGACAGTCATTGCCTCTCTGTGATAACATATTTAAGGGAAAAAGGTTGCTGCACAACAGCAGTTGCAGCTGGAGTGAGGAGTAAGAATATGTCAAAGAAACAACTCTAGAGGCAACAAGCTCAGTGAAGAGGAAAGAGAAGAAGTGCTCCACTTGGTGGAGCTGAGCTTCCCCTGCAGCCCATGATGAAGACCATGGTGAGGCAGGATGTGCCCCTGTATCCTTTGGAGACAAACTGTGGAGCAGATATCCACCTGCAGCCTGTAGAGAACCCCAAAAGGGAACAGGTGGACACCCAAAGGAGACTGTAACCTCATGGGAAGCCCATGTTGGATACAGGGTCCTAGCAGGACCTGTGGAGAGCTCACATTGAAGGAATTTTGCTCCAGGTCTTGTGACCCCATGAAGTACCCATTCTGGAGCAGCCTGTTCCTAAAGCACTACACCCCGTGGAAGGGACTTACACTGGAACAGTTAATGAAGAACTGTAGCCCATAGAAAGGACCAACATTGGAGGAGTTTGTGTAGGATTGTCTTCCATGGAAGGGACCCCATGCTGAAGCTGGGGTAGAGTGTGAGAAGTTATCCCCGAGGAGGGAGCAGCAGCAGAGACAATATGTAATGAACAGACTGCAACCTCACAACCCCTATTCCCCAACCTCTGTGTTGCTTTCAGGGAGGAGGTAGAGCAAATAAGGAGGAAAGTTAGGCTTGGAAAGAAGAGAGGGGTGGGAGAAAGATTTTTTTTAAGTTTTGGTTTTATTTCTCATGACCCTTCTCTGATTTGATTGGTAATAAACTAAACTAATTTCCCCAAGTCAAGTCTGTTTTGCTGGTGATAGTAATTGGTGAGTGATCTCTCCCTGCCTTCATCTTGACCCACAAGCCTTTCATTATATCTTCTCTTCTCTGTCCAGCTGAGGAGGAGTCATAGAGCAGCTTTGATGGGCACCTGGCATCCAGCTAGTGTCAACCCAACTAAATGATCAAAATATTCACTAAATCTTCATTTTGTTTCCCTTCATTTAGTCACAGACTCTTCTCTCTTGCTCCTCCTATGATGCTTTATATACTGGTTTCTTCCCATACATAAATACATATGTAGATAACGGGGTGGTGGATGCAAATGAAAACTTGATATGTCCAGTTCATTAACATTTGAGTGCAATGGCAGATGATAACAACTCTGAAGCAGCCAGGTGTAGATTGATTTCAATATGGTTCATAGTAATAAATCCAGAAAAAAATACAGAATCACTTGTAAAATTTTCTGTACAGCAAGCAGATAGGAGGAATGGTAAAGAATTAAAATGATGTGTTACTAGTACAGGGTTATCTGAAATGATAAATACAATTATGTATTTCCATGTAGTTAAGTATAAGGGAAATAAATAAAGAACGACAGCTGGGTGGGTTATGGGAATTAGAGGTGCTTCAAAAATGTTTGGATTATCTAAGATAATCAGATGAATGAAAGGTTTTTTTTGTAGTTTGAGGACCCTAAGCACCCTACTAAGGAAGATGCTCATGTAAAACACCTTAAGCACTGTAAGAGTAAGAGGACAACTGAAAAGATTAATGCTGTTCTTCCATGTATATACAGAAGAATATTAGTTGAGAATAGAAAGGTTGTATTACCTCTCAAGTGCACTGAAAGGATTGCTGATATAACACCACCATCTGTTCTGAAACATTATGAATCTATGAATCTATACATCATCTCTATTTTTTTGTTACACAGAACCTACATAGAGTGCATATTCTACTCATCTGTCTATCCTTCCTTTTCGCTACATCAGTTCTCATGTTCTTGCCAAGAAGTGAGCATGCTAGAGCTATGCCTGAACCCTGTGCAGTGAAGTGAGAAAACAATCAGACTCATTGTGCTTAGACTGCTAGTTATTAAGACAGACATTTGTTTCTGGTGTTTATTTATTTAGAATAACTGAAATTATGTGAGAATAGATTTTAAGATGATCACCACAAAAGCAGTCTGATCTGTATCACAGTAGGGATCAAGGCTTATCATTTTCAGTATTGGCAGGATTAAGACCTAGAGGAGGGATAATGTGTTTAATTTAGTGTCAATGCAGATAATTTCTTTCCCCTTCTTGATGCCAGCATTTGCAGAATCACATTGTTCATCCAGTTGTCTTCATAAGGATCATTGTTTATTATAGTGTTAAGGAGTACTTGGAGAGAAAATTTCAGATCCTGACAACTGACTTGTACATAGAACAGTGTGTATTACATTTGTGTGTTCAGAAACCCACCTGACAGCTTGGTAATTGCATGTTAGTGCAATGAAGGCCCTGTTCATAAGTGTAGTTCTCCATTCAGCCTGTGCAGATATTAGTGTGCAGGCTTATTATCTGCAGACCTCAGACTGATCCTCAGGTTCTGGAAACATACTTGACAATAAGTACTTTTTCCCAGGCAAAATTTTCTCTTCCCAGGCAGTAATACTTTTCTTAGTTCTTGCTCTCACTTTGAGAACAGTACATTGTTATAATTAATTCTGTTCCAAAAATTCTCCATTCTAATTTTACCCTTTTTTTTTTTTTTTTTAATAGCAAAAATCTTGTGTGAGGTCACTCTTCTAAATGGATATTAACATGTTTTGAGTCAGATGCAAAGCATTTTAAATGGACTCCATTTTCTATTTCTCTAAGAGCAGAGTTATCACTATCATAAAATTAAGTTATTTTTAATATCGTCAGTACTTCGTATTGTAAATGATGGGAATGAAATGGGAATTGTGAATTAAGCAGCTGCAACTAGGAAGTAACTTGATGTAAAGAACTGTAGACTCTTGCACTGACAGGAGGAGAAAAAAAATAATAGAGGTGTCATGTACTGTAATACTCCATAAATAATCCTGCTGTTAAAAAATAAATGAACATAAAAACACACAAAACAAACCCTTGCCTCAGTCTCGAATTGAGCATTACACAGGTAAAATCCCATGTGTTTCATAATTCTCTTTGGGATAGGGAGAGTGGTAATTAATTATTCCAATTATCAAATTATAAATTGCCAGAATAATCAATATTACTGTGGCTCAACAAACTAATGCTATTAGTTCTTTTTTGTCATTGTTATTTGAGGTAAGAATAATCTACCATTTTTTTTTAACTTTATGGTGAAAAAAAGTTGTCACAGATGCTAATATGGGGATAAAAAGTTATGCTAAAGCAGGGGACATGGACAAAAAATATCCGTGTCCCAACACAATCAGTATTTATTCAGGTATGCTCTATATACATTCACCCTCATGGATTCACCATAAATAATATGGGTAAGCTAACCAGGGAGTATTTGTTGTCTTCCTTTAATTGGTTAGTAGATACTAGCACACTAAAACACCTAATACTTGTTTCTTTTCCTTTTATTTCTCTCTCTTTTTTTTTTTTTTTTTTCCATTGACTTGCTAAAGGGCTAATTAATCCATTGTCATTAAATTGGCAGATATCTGAGTGTTTCAAAAATTTGTTATGGAGGTGGGCAAAGTAAGAATTTTGAACAGTTACAGGACAGTTAAAGTAAACATTTGCAAGTGAACACATTCAGTTTATGCATGGGCTATTTCTATACTACCTGTAGTGATAAACACATCTTCATTTTGATGAAGACAAACATTTTCACAAGCAGCTAATCTCACCTGACTAAACAAGAGATTACCCAAGTAAGCTAATATAGAACATTGGATTGTTATCTACTGGATGTTGGCCTGATAGTCTTTTGTTTGCATTTAGTTTTACCTGTTAAGGAAAGAAGTGGTTTAATGAATAATATTCGTACTTTCAAAATGAAATGGAAAAGAAAAAAAGAGGTATAATTTCTAAGACAGGTTTCAAAATCAAAGAGTTCTTTATTTATACAAAGATGTGAAGTATCTGCTGTTTGCATGTCTTGGTAATTGGATGTCTCTAGTCTCACAAGACTTCTACTGTTTATCAGCTCTTCTCAAGTAAACTTAACATACAGGCTTTTCACATTACTTTTAGTTTCCCACACAGTATTCTGGATAATTTCCAGTTTTCTACTCCACTGCTTTTTATTCCCTGATATACAATTTCTGGTTTCATCTATACTACTTATTTCCTTTCTATATCTCACCTAACTCCATAGCTCTTTCTCTTCCCCCTATCACCAAACATTTGTTTGTGAAGTCTTTTTATCACCTTTATGTAGATTTTCCGAATAGTTTATTTTTCCTTTTACAACCTTTTCACCAAGTTACCACCTTCTATGATTTTACTGGGTGCTGGAAGCTATATTTTACTTATAGTCAGAGCAACAAAAACCAACATGTTCTTCCTTCCCAACAGAAGTCCCAGTGGCATCTCATGTATGGTTTTCCATCAGCTATGGAATATAATTTGTTAAAGTCATTTAGTAATTCTTTTAATGGCCTGAAAACACATCACAATCCTTTTGGGTTACCATGTTTGCCAGGAGCTATTCTCATTGAAAAATCTCATAATATAACTATATCCTGTTGGAATGTCTTCCTTCAGTCCTGGTCAGTAAATATCTCTCCACAAAGAGATATCCACAAAAAAAGAGCTCTCCACAAGTTAAAATCTGCAGTAGGAACTTTGGTGAGATTCTAAGGAGAAGTCAACAGCTTTCAGTTGAAAAGATAGAGTTTAAACAACTGATAGTCTTTGTTCACTGAAAACAAACAAACAAACAAATAAAATGAGATGGAGTGAATGCTCTGTAAAATATTTAAATCTTCAGCTGATAAGATTAGGTCTATCTCATCTTGGGCACAAATGCAGTTAACAGAGGTCCCCTCATCCAGTTATTATATTTTCCCCGCTTTTATGACTACTTTATTACTTCAAAAGTAGGTCAGACCCCAACAGTGAAAGGAGGAAACTTCAGAATCACAGAATCACAGAATGTTAGGGGTTGGAAGGGACCTAGAAGATCATCTAGTCTAACCCCCCTGCCTGAGTAGGATCACTTAGAACAAGTCACACAGGAACAGATCCAGGCGGGTCTTAAGTGTCTCCAGAGATGGAGACTCCACAACCTCCCTGGGCAGCCTGTTCCAGAGCTCTGTCACACTCACTGTAAAAAAGTTTTTCCTTTTGTTTACCCTAAACCTCTTGAGCTCCAACTTGCACCCATTGCCTCTTGTCCTGTCCTTGGATGACATTGAGAAGAGTCTGGCTCCATCCTCCCTACACTCACCCTTAACATATTTATAGACATTGATGAGGTCCCCCCTCAGTCTCCTTCAGGCTAAAGAGCCCCAGCTCTCTCAGCCTCTCCTCAGCAGGGAGATGTTCCACTCCCTTAATCATCTTGATGGCCCTGCACTGGACTCTCTCCAGTAAATTTCTGTCTCTTCTGAATTGGGGTGCCCAAAATTGGACACATTACTCTAGTTGGGGGTCTCACCAGTGCAGAGTAGGGCAGAGTTGTCTGTTGGAAATGGAAGCAATTCCATATTGAGAGCAATTCAGTTAAGTGAAAAGATAACTCTTCATTTTGACCCTGCCACTCTCTAAGGGATGCTGGATTGACACTGCTGTACTCTCATCTTGTCTACACAAGCTAATAACTTGTATGTCAGATACCCCCACAGAAAACCGTGCTAAAGTACTATTTAAGGCTGACTTAATCTTTAGAGACAGCTAAACCTCTGTATGCTGCTGTGTTGCCTTACTTGATTGAAGAATAAGACAGTAATTGCAAGATAAGTTATGAATTTTGAAATACTTCTGAAATTCTGAAACAAAATTAGATGACTTTAAGAAAGGAATTGTAGGCTTAACTCTGATCATTTTCTGGCTTTCGCAGTTATAAATCAAACTCTCTATTATTTGATAAAAATCAAACTCTCTCTGGTGAGGACACACATCAAATAGTCTGTTCAGTTTTGGGCCCTTCACTACGAGAAAGACATGTCCAAGGACAACAAAGCTGGTAAAAGGTCTAGAGAACCAGTCTCACAAGGCATGGCTGAGTGAACTGGTTGTTTAGCCTGGAGAAAAGGAGGCTCAGGAAATAATTTATCGTTCTCTACAACTACCTGAAAGGAGTCTGTATCAAGGTGGACATCAGTCTCTCCTCCCAAGTATAAAACAATAGGACAAGAGGAAACAAACTCAAGTTTGTGCCAGGGGAAGTTTAGTTTACATATTAGGAAAAAATTCTTCACAGAAGGGGATGTCAGGAACTGGAACAAGCTACCCAGGGAAGTGGTGGAGACATCATCCTTGGAGGAATTTAAAATATGTGTAGATGTGGTGCTTAGAGATATAATTTATTGGTGGACTTGGCAGTGATGGGTTATTAATTGGACTTTATGATCTTGAAGATCTTTTCCAATCAGAACAAATTCTATGATTCCTTGATCTTAACTGTTTCGGGGGTGCTATTTTCCTGAACTTCCAGATCTCTTTCCTTTCAATTTTTCTATTGTGCTTTCAATAATATAAAAATACATTGTATAGGAACATTGATAACAGTGGGATCTATTGATTCTGCCAGGCAATATTAGTGAACTTATTTACCCAGACATGTTTTTCACACTGTGCTGAACAATTCATTTGGAATTTATGCCTGCAGTGGTTTCCTAAATTACTCCTGACATTATAGATCAAGCTTCATCAGGTTTTATCATAAACAACTTTTTAAAGGTTCATAGTACCCATACTCTAAATGAGTATATAGGTTCTGCATATCCTTACCAGCTCTGTACATCATCAGTGTATATTTGAAATGTACTAAATTTGAAATTAACACCTACATCTTTGAAAATTAAAATCTGAGTTATAGTCACTGTTTGCATGAAACAAGCAAAGATGGATAGATTGTTAACTATTTTCATTATTTACACTCTGGGAGTAGGGACATCAAATGAACCCCAGCAGGAAATCAGTTCAAATGAAGTAAAAGAGGCTGTTCTTCAATCATGTGTCATTAACCTGAGAAACTTATTGAAACAGTTTGTTGTAGACTCCTCGTGAATGGTTTCAAGGGAAAAAATACCTGGAACAGGTATCAAGGGATACTGTTAAACAGAAAGTGTGACTCACTCAGGATGTCCCACAGTCTCAAGTGTCTGGGAGCTGAGGGGGTGCTTGTGCAAAGCATCACATGTATTTGCCCTGCTCCTTCACTTAGCATCTTCAGTTCTGGCCATGTTTGGAGGCAGGACAATGAGATGTATGTAACTTCAGTCTAATGAAAGGCAGCCACTTTTATATTACTATGTCCTCTTCTATTTTTAAACCATCTTTCAGAATTATTTCTGTTACTTTGTTGCTACCCCTTTCCTCTCACCTCCTCTCCACTCTTCTTACCTCCCTTCTCTTTCACTTCAGTCATGTCTCTGCAATATATTTGTTGGTTTTGTTTATTTGTTGGTTATTAATATCTAAAATTTACCCTATTGCTATTGATATGTGCTGCAAATAAATTAGTTTTTTTTAATTACAGAACAAGTCCTACTAGCTCTTCTTTCCTGGACCTGCCCATGCCATAAGGCCAAGAAATCTATTTGCATCAGAATTTTACTTTTTTTAATGAGTGGTAATGATTTGTGGCTAGTCAGAGATGTAGTGTGTTTCTTAAGAGAATCCAAAACGAATCTCTACACTGAAGTTCAGAGTGAATAACCATAAAAGTCTAAATCTGAAAATCCTTTCTTAATTTCTCATTGACCAAGAAAATAAAAATTCAGGAAGAGCATTTCATCAAGGACAAAAATATTGAGCTTCTCGGTGATGCCATCAGGATTTGGTACACAGATTGTACACTGAAGTTCTGACACACCCGTACTACCACAATGCACACCATGTTGCTATATTTTTTGCTCATATTCAGCACTTAAGATACTGCTCAGGTGACTGCTCTCATGTAGAACACAACAATGTGTAAAGTTTTCTTGATACA
>VYZU01007987.1:0-10009 GCA_013401355.1 Ceyx cyanopectus
CCTGCACTTTGGAATACACTGGTGACTCTGGACTCTAAAGGAAGCAAGAAAAAATACGTTGCTCTCTGTGTATGGGTAATAGCCCCTTGGAAGAGGTAAACAATAATTTGTGAAATTACCACTTATTGGAGGCCTCCAACATGCTGTCAGCTGCTACTGGAGCATTTAACCATGAATTGGAGGAGAGGTGAGAATCCTAAGGTCTTCTGTGTAAGTTTCATTACATGGATTATGTTTAAGACATATGATCTTGTCATCTTAGTGGAACTGCTGCAGGAGAAAAAATAACTGAGGAAACTCTTCCACTCTGAGTATAAGTATAAACATTTGAGGACATGAGGACAGGAACTATATTATTTAAATCAAGGAAATATATTTAGTAACCCTGCACAAAGGAAGTTATGATGTACATTAACTAGTGCATTGTTTCAAGGGGACTGTTTGTCATCTTGATAATGATCACTTCAAGGTAGATCAAAAGAGTAGTCAATTTTATTGGTAATATGATCAAAAAATTGTGGGAATTGAGGTGTAATGAAGGTAGTAGCTATCCTGGAAATTGTGCTTCTTAAGTGATGAAGAGAAAGTTTCCTTAACTACAATGCAATAAGCAACAGGTCTATTAGGGGGAGGCAGTAGTCTGGAGAAGGTGGAAAATTGGAGGGCACAGTATAGTTACTCCCCATGTTTTACTGAGACAGCAAGAGAAGAATGCACATTCCAGGGCTCTAGTTTAGGTAAAAAGGTAAATCCCTTCATTAATGTTAGATATCATGAGAACTAGGTGCTTGCTGGCTGCTAAAAGGAGAAGACTACCTGAACAGTTTACATCATGGGGAGACACTCGAGGAATTCTAGGCAGCAAACTGTGCAACTACTCATCATCCCCAGCAGATAATGCATTTCAGAATTATTTCAGTGAGTAAAGCTTGCCTCAGTTGGGTGTATGTATGTGCCTGACTTAACACTCCCACAAGCAGGGGCTGGTACAGTATCTGTGATGCTAATTTCAAACTGTTGTTTTGTTGTTTGTTTGTTTTTTTTTTAATCCCAAGCTATTATATTTGAACTCTGGGAAAATTTCTACCAGCAGTTGCAGTCTTGCTTTGATAGGTGCTTTTATATGTTACTGCAGTATAAAGCTATGGTAAATCAGTCACTGAGGACAATTAATACTATAAAACTGTCTCTCACAGTAATTGCACACTTGAAAAGGAAGACAGATTATAGTCATTTCCTATGCAACCTGGATTCATAGCAAGCATAGGATGTGGAGACAGGATGACACACTTCTACTGTGTGATACAAAACACTCTTCCATGAAAAAACCTTTTTTTCTTGCATCTTTAATCTGAAGTCTGGATTTTTTATACAGAATTTTACTGAAAAAGTACAAAAAGGGTTAATTTGGGGAGTTACTATAAATCATGGGTGCTTTTTGATATTGTGAAATCCTATGTGCTGAGTAGAGCTGGGTTACAAAATAACCACTAGGGAGTAAAATCCTTGGCTTTTATTTGTATCTTAGTTCAGGTGTAATATTTCCAGTCATCTTACGCACTCTGCCTCGAACCTGGACCTTCTTCAGATATGCTACTGAGCTTTTCCTGTTACTGAGAAAATTTCTGTTGTGCCTGTTGCCTTCAGGCAGATAAGTAAAATAACCATTAATCCTATTGTTCTATCTGTTTTAAGGTGCCACTTAGCAAGATGAAGTAGAAACACAAGAGCACTTTTCTAGCTGCCAAAACCGCAGGCTGGGGTGAGCCTGCTGAATACTCAAGTGTGTTTATGGAAGTAGAGAGGCTGTCTCAGATGATACAGACCTCTTTTGTTTCCCATAAGGGATATTCCCCAGACCATTGCTTGCTTCATCATAGGTTTCCCTGAAAGTGGCATATGGCTTTATTGTTGGTTTTATAGTATTTACCTGATATAGATGGGGACCATATTGTCCTGGCATTTGGGAACTTGTCCAGTACTTCCACTTTTCTTCCTAAAGCACCTGAAATTGGCTTTGAAATGCATTGGCTGTTTATGGCTCAGCTTTAAGCGGAGGTGAGAAGCTGCTGTCAGCTCGAAGTGTGAAATGAGAGAAATGTGGATACACAGCAGTGGCTTCCATATTTTCTAATGCAAGTAAACCAGTGTCAAGGGGTAGCAATTCCCTTTAGGAGAGAAACAAAACTTTTCTTTTTTTTCTTTTTCTCTCTCTTTGCCTGTGGGGTGGGGCCGGGCCGACAAAAAACAAGACTGAGGGCATGTGGACAGAAGCGGAAGAGGGGTGTGGTTTGGAGAGAAAAAAGCTCTGGAGGTGAGGACGGCGGCGGCGTGGAGACGGCTTTTTCTCGGAAGCGTGGCCCTGCCTTTCANGGTGGGTGGGAATTAGCCGTCGGGGTCTGAGACGGCTTACATTTTGTTGTTGCCTAGCTTGTTTTTCTTGTTGTTTATACATATATATTGTTCTAATAAATTTCTTGTCTCCTTATAAGTCCCGGGTCTCAGATAATAGTTGTCTAAACTAAGACAACCAGAAGTAATCCTGACACATTTAAACAAGTAGAAATCCCTTGGAAACTGAACTTCCCATTTACACTGTCAGGAGATGCAGATGTCTAAAAGTGTGGGAGTCCAGGGTAGCACAGTAAAGCCATGTAGTGAGAAGAAGTACACTGAAGTGTGTGTTAGATCTTAAAAGCTTACCTCTTTCCAGGGACTCCCCAGCAGTTTGTAGGGTTCTGCTCTGCTCCCCTACCTCTAGTGGGGTGGTAGTGATGAATAAAAACTTGATGTGAGTAAAAAAAGTCTTTGTTAACTAGTTTTGATTCCAAGGTGAATTCTTTGCTACATTCATATGTGAAATTGTGATCGTTTGGTTCAGATAGTTCAGTACTTTAAGTTACAGGGTGCTGTTTTCTCAGAGTAGAACACTAGTTATCTTTTTTTTTTTTTCCTGAAAAAAAGTGATTCTCACTAGCTTAAGATTTATGAAAATGTGGACTATATTTTAGCAACTAATCTATGTACCTTATAGCTTAGTTTCTTATAGCTTAGTTACATTGGAATATACTTTCATAGACTCAGCGAGGAAGCAGAACTAGTGGGAATCATCAGTTCTTACAAGTGGACAGAAAGTTCATTAAGTGTCTGAGCAAGTGAACACAGTTTTTGATTGTGTCCATGTGTTGCTTTGTTTTCTTCCGGAAAACAAATTAAAGCAAAGCTGAACCATTTTTCCATCAGTGTTCAGTAGATGTACAAAATAAATTAGATTTCTAACCTAGGTGCAGTATTGATGGATTCTATTTGATGAGCTCTTATGTATTTTTGACATGAGACTACATGGCCCTAAAACATTGGTAGTATGAAGTATTGTACCAAACTGTTTTCACTAGTCACATACTGGAACACAGATTTATAGGGCAGAGTTTTGTTGGACAGAATTGCTGGACACTCCATATCCAATACATTTTCCAGGCAGAAAATATATGTTGCTGTCTAAAAGTAACAGCATATGGAAAAGTGTGATAATACATGTGTAGGCCATTTATGTATTTACCCTTAGTTTTGTGTGTATCTGAAACACAGTGACATAATCTGACCTTAGTTGGAGCTTCCTTTTATAACAATAATAGCAATAGAGCTGTGAAACACAGGTCATATAGTGTTTTGAATCAACCAATCTAAGGTGTTAAGACAATCAATATATCTGTTGTCTGTCTTGAGACATCTAAACAGTTGAGCAAGGCTAAAGAAATATTTACTGTGCTAACTACATCCCTCCCCTATCTCGAAGGAGCAGAAGGAATTTCTCACCTGTACAGGGGGAGGAAAGGGGGTGTAGTGGAAAAACGGTATAAATCTGCTTTATGATAGAAGGAGTTTTGAAGAAGCATTTCCATGGGAAAGGAAGAAAGAAGCTCTCTTCCTCACTGACGTTGTCGCCGGACCATGGTGGTGACTATACTATTGCTTGTTGTACTCCACTTTCTCCTTTCTTTTCTATTTCTATTTTTCCCCTACTGTCCTATCTGCTCTAGAAACTCTGTTTGTTACTGTAATAAAACTATGTCGTGCATGTGGCATTTGACCTCATTTGTGTCTTAATTTCACCATTTGGGGATCACCTTTAAAACTTCTCATGAAAAATTCCACGTATCCTTTACCAGATCGTGACAAGAGCGTTATCAGAAAATTAAATGCTACTATATTTTGAAAATATAGATGTGTATTTGAAGACTGGTTTCCATTGTTAAGTTTTGTTCATTGCTGTTTAGGCTGCAATCTCTGGTCAGTGTTCCTTTCAAAGGGAAAAGCACCCACAGGGCTTCAGACGTTTTATTCTCTGTATGTTCTCTATCCCTAAATGCTTCTTAAGAATACAAATATTTGTACTTCCTTGCATTATACTCTACTGCTTTGATCTGGGCAGATTTTTATATCCTTAATTCAATTTTATTGTGATACAAAGGGATATTTATTGTGCCCAGCTCAGTAGGCTGGTGAGAAGTTCAGGAAGCCATCAAGGCTGTGAAAAGAGACAATATACTTGGGTTTTAAACTAAGATCTTTCCAACATGTTGTGTTTTTAAAAGGTGATATGTTTGTAATTGCGGTTTTGTTAATCTCTGTTAAAAAATAAAATAAAATGTGGGGATGAAGTAATCGGGAGTGCTTTGTAAGATGCAGTGCTTTTAGCTGTTTATTTAAAACTTTAATGCAACTCATATGTTTGGCTTTTGTACCTCATTTAAAAGCAGGCACATCTCTTGAACTGATTTTTGAATGATGGGTAAATCATTATTGTCCCGTGAGGTCATGTATTAGCTGATTGCTATCAGTTCTTGTGTTAATATGTGTTACTTTCAGTTCAGGCAGTTACAGGAAAAAAAATAGCTGTTGGCCTTTTAATGCAAACAATCACAGGAAATGCTTATTTGGATGGAGAGCCTGTTGAGAAGCGAATAAAGTTGGCCACCAAGAAACCCTTGTTGAGAGACATCATCAGCTATTAACAGAAGTGAGGTCTTGGATGTCAGTTAGTTGTGGATGCTGTTGGTCCCAGTGGTTTCTTGGCTATGTTATTGGTGACAGCTTTCTGTGAGCTGCATGCTGAAAGAGCTTGTTCAGCTGGGAGGAATTAGCATGTAAGGAAAGGTCTAAGAATGGGAAACATGCAGGATTTCAGAGCAGTGTTCAGGGGTGTTCAGACTTCAGTATGAAGTTGAGTTTGAGATTTTTAGTTACTCTGGAATGCAAACCAAAATCAATTCAGAATATGATTAATTATTTCCAAAACCTGAATTTGATATGCCACTATTAAACTATTGTTAAGAAACAGTATATGTGAACCCTTAAAATTAGATAATAAATCATTCATGTTACCTCTTTGAAATGCCCCATTGATTTGTGCAAGACCTCTATTCTTTATCCACCCAGCATGTTGGAACACCCCAGTGTTAGTGTGTTATTCAAATATTGAGGACATTCAATGGCCTCTTGAGAGATGTGACAAGTAGTGGTGAGCAACACTGTTGTTGATACTTGAGAATAATGAATATGAGTAGTACAAGAAGTTACAAAACAATGAGGAATTGAGTTTTGCAAGTCTAAAATGCATTGCTAGGAATAAGTCTAAATTTAGGAATGGAGCAGCAAAAGTTGATACACAGTGGTCTTTGAGGACTTCAGTAAGCATTTGTTTGTATGTCTTCTCCGTCAGATCAGAATAAGATAGAAATAATAACTAAGCCTGTTTTTGTTCCAAATAATGTGATGAAAAGATATCTTTGAATATGATCGCTGGATCACAGACACCAGGGAATAGATGGGCTAACTTCAGGCAAGGCATGAGGTGTGTGGAGACTTGTATAGCTTGTATTTGCTTAAGTCTGTTTGCTCTGCAAATCTGAGGGACAGTTGTTTGTGCAGCACTTCCTTAGGGTCTAGTAAGTTCTCAGTAACTACTTTACCATATATATGGAGTGCACATTTATACTAGAGAAATTAGATTTTCAAGTGTTTGCACAAACACTTGAAAGATTTTGTAATTAATCTTATATAAAAAAAAATCCAACAAAACCCCCTAAACATGTCTAAGAATTCCTAGGACTTGTAGACCATGAGTATTTAGTTAGTAATATGAGTCTATTGAAATAAATGGGATTTTAAAAAATCTGTTTAAAACAGCAGACTATATTATTAGGAAATAAATTCTTTGGAATCACATTAGACAGAACAAAGCTGTTTCTAGTAGGTATGTGTGTGATGATATAGGACTCAGTTGAGAGGTTATACTGATAAGGAATTTTTATTTTTCATGTAAGAACATGCAAGTGTTCTCCTATCATAAGCACCCTGTGGTGAGACATACAGATTTTTTTTTAAAAAAATCTATTTGGCTCATGGTACTAATTGTGTAGCCAACCCTGGAGTATTCCTGGACCATGACCCGATCAAAAAAGACACCACCACTAGAATTGTTAACTACACCCTCATGATTGTCCAGACTGGGGTTACAGAGCTCCAGGGAGACAGCCCTTGCTCAGGTGTTGGAATAAAGCTTATTATTCTTTCTGATAATCACATGCACCTTCATTCAATTGTGTTCTAAACTAGAATTTGCCTGGGTAAGTTGTGATGAGGTTTCTCTGGTAAGTGCTTATTAGTGGACATGTCAGTAACAAAATGCAGCCACAGTGTGTGATGATTCTTATTCTAGCTGCTGTTTTCAGCTCATAAGTTTTGAAAATGTCTTAAACCAATATTTTAAAGCTATTTTTCAAGATCTGAATAACCTGTATTTAGAAATAAGTTATTTATGTTTTAATATTGTACTTAACCATGAAGACCAGGTTTCAGAAGTTATGTACTTCTTTTGGTTGTCTGTCATTATATCTCAGGTGGTGTGTTTTGTTTGAAGGTTCATTTAGGGACGTAATTTTGGACGCAGAAGACCTACGGGAATCCTTTTCTATGGTGTTAGAAGGGAGAGAAAATGAACAATATATGACATACTGTGATAAAATATATTTGGTTAATATATGAACAGATCATCAAAGAACAACATAATTTCAATTGGTTTTAAACACTTGTCCAGAGGGAATGAAAGCTTCCTCTTGATGTTTTGTTATTCTGTGTTATCCACAAAAGTATCCCTCTGGAAAGAGTTGTATAAAATCTCACATAAGAAAATGTAAAAGCCAGCAAAATTCAGATAGGACAAGATATATATGAGAATTCAGTGCTAATCATTTCCTCTATTCCCCTCATCTGATGTGAGGGCATTCTCAAGTCAGATAGGATTAGGTGAAGAAGATCCTATGGTTTTTGTTCTACTAAAGTTATCGAACTATCTTCACTGAAACTACCTCCAGTTTTATTGTAAAATTTCTCTTCTCTTAAGCAGTTAGGCTAACCATTTCTGCAATCTGTTTCACCAGAATATAGTATTTATATATATATATATATAAGCTTTTTATGCATCTGGTCGCTTCTGCTTGTCCTGGTTTGAGTGAGCACAGAACTAATTCTGTTTAGTGATTTTTACTTCTCATCTCAGTCCTTCTCACTCCCTGCACTGTCTGCAGTCAGCAGCTGGTTTTCCAGGCAGTGGCTGCTCCCAGNTGATACTTGAGAATAATGAATATGAGTAGTACAAGAAGTTACAAAACAATGAGGAATTGAGTTTTGCAAGTCTAAAATGCATTGCTAGGAATAAGTCTAAATTTAGGAATGGAGCAGCAAAAGTTGATACACAGTGGTCTTTGAGGACTTCAGTAAGCATTTGTTTGTATGTCTTCTCCGTCAGATCAGAATAAGATAGAAATAATAACTAAGCCTGTTTTTGTTCCAAATAATGTGATGAAAAGATATCTTTGAATATGATCGCTGGATCACAGACACCAGGGAATAGATGGGCTAACTTCAGGCAAGGCATGAGGTGTGTGGAGACTTGTATAGCTTGTATTTGCTTAAGTCTGTTTGCTCTGCAAATCTGAGGGACAGTTGTTTGTGCAGCACTTCCTTAGGGTCTAGTAAGTTCTCAGTAACTACTTTACCATATATATGGAGTGCACATTTATACTAGAGAAATTAGATTTTCAAGTGTTTGCACAAACACTTGAAAGATTTTGTAATTAATCTTATATAAAAAAAAATCCAACAAAACCCCCTAAACATGTCTAAGAATTCCTAGGACTTGTAGACCATGAGTATTTAGTTAGTAATATGAGTCTATTGAAATAAATGGGATTTTAAAAAATCTGTTTAAAACAGCAGACTATATTATTAGGAAATAAATTCTTTGGAATCACATTAGACAGAACAAAGCTGTTTCTAGTAGGTATGTGTGTGATGATATAGGACTCAGTTGAGAGGTTATACTGATAAGGAATTTTTATTTTTCATGTAAGAACATGCAAGTGTTCTCCTATCATAAGCACCCTGTGGTGAGACATACAGATTTTTTTTTAAAAAAATCTATTTGGCTCATGGTACTAATTGTGTAGCCAACCCTGGAGTATTCCTGGACCATGACCCGATCAAAAAAGACACCACCACTAGAATTGTTAACTACACCCTCATGATTGTCCAGACTGGGGTTACAGAGCTCCAGGGAGACAGCCCTTGCTCAGGTGTTGGAATAAAGCTTATTATTCTTTCTGATAATCACATGCACCTTCATTCAATTGTGTTCTAAACTAGAATTTGCCTGGGTAAGTTGTGATGAGGTTTCTCTGGTAAGTGCTTATTAGTGGACATGTCAGTAACAAAATGCAGCCACAGTGTGTGATGATTCTTATTCTAGCTGCTGTTTTCAGCTCATAAGTTTTGAAAATGTCTTAAACCAATATTTTAAAGCTATTTTTCAAGATCTGAATAACCTGTATTTAGAAATAAGTTATTTATGTTTTAATATTGTACTTAACCATGAAGACCAGGTTTCAGAAGTTATGTACTTCTTTTGGTTGTCTGTCATTATATCTCAGGTGGTGTGTTTTGTTTGAAGGTTCATTTAGGGACGTAATTTTGGACGCAGAAGACCTACGGGAATCCTTTTCTATGGTGTTAGAAGGGAGAGAAAATGAACAATATATGACATACTGTGATAAAATATATTTGGTTAATATATGAACAGATCATCAAAGAACAACATAATTTCAATTGGTTTTAAACACTTGTCCAGAGGGAATGAAAGCTTCCTCTTGATGTTTTGTTATTCTGTGTTATCCACAAAAGTATCCCTCTGGAAAGAGTTGTATAAAATCTCACATAAGAAAATGTAAAAGCCAGCAAAATTCAGATAGGACAAGATATATATGAGAATTCAGTGCTAATCATTTCCTCTATTCCCCTCATCTGATGTGAGGGCATTCTCAAGTCAGATAGGATTAGGTGAAGAAGATCCTATGGTTTTTGTTCTACTAAAGTTATCGAACTATCTTCACTGAAACTACCTCCAGTTTTATTGTAAAATTTCTCTTCTCTTAAGCAGTTAGGCTAACCATTTCTGCAATCTGTTTCACCAGAATATAGTATTTATATATATATATATATAAGCTTTTTATGCATCTGGTCGCTTCTGCTTGTCCTGGTTTGAGTGAGCACAGAACTAATTCTGTTTAGTGATTTTTACTTCTCATCTCAGTCCTTCTCACTCCCTGCACTGTCTGCAGTCAGCAGCTGGTTTTCCAGGCAGTGGCTGCTCCCAGCAGTGATGTAAGCACACCATATTTTGTGCAGAGGAGATTGCAGGGCTGATTGACAGGCCTTTAAACTAGATGTGAAGGAGGAAGGGGACAATGTCACCACACTTCCATGTGTCAAGCCATGGGAGGACACAAGAGTGTGGGAGCAATGGGGGATTAGTAAGGGTTCTCAAATTGCTGCCCAGAAGCATGCTGGGGACAAAATAATGCAGTCGAAGTGTTGCAGAGATGACCCAAATCCCTTTCAGGTAGTAGCTGCTACTACATCAGGGAAAACGTCAGGGAAACACATTAATGGA
>VYZU01007998.1:0-20633 GCA_013401355.1 Ceyx cyanopectus
ACCAAAACAATTCTGTGATTCCAAGGCAGCAGGACTCTGGACTCTCTTGAATTCCTGTAACTTACAATGCAACAGCCAAACTGAAAAGTTTGTGCTTGCAACCTAAACTGTCAACATTCCAGCTCTGGCTACTCGTTGGTGTGAAGAAAGGAGTCATTTCACAAAGTGAAGACACCATTTGTGATCACTGCTGCCCCCAGCCTGAGAGGTGGTGAGTTCAGAGCTGAAGATCAGCCTCGCTGGAGTATTTTATTACCAATTCCTGACTCAGACCTTCATGGACATGATTATTTAACTCTGTGACACCCACTGTTGGTATGGAAGCAATCTAGACAACTATGTCCACAGGTTTTGGCAGTGAAATGTCACAGCCTTACCCTTCCACGTGGCCAAATCCTGTCACCAAGGTCGTTCCATAATTAGCCTTGAATTCATGGAATCTGCTCCCATCCGTCAGCCGGCTCAGGATCTGCACAGGAACACAGGGGCTTTACTCCAGGACTACCATGCAAGTAGTTCTGCTGGAAGATGTGCTCTGTGTCAACAGGCACCAGTGGGTAACACAAGCAGTCAGCAC
Organism: Ceyx cyanopectus; assembly: GCA_013401355.1. Lineage (NCBI taxonomy): Eukaryota > Metazoa > Chordata > Aves > Coraciiformes > Alcedinidae > Ceyx > Ceyx cyanopectus. The sequence continues at coordinate 578 of VYZU01007998.1, forward strand.
AGAAAACCCTTTTATGTCTCACACTCAGCACGAAACAAATTCCTGTTTATGTTTGATTACCACTCCTGTGTTTTTTCAGCCAAAATTCATCTCCCAAATTCCTCCAGTGTTACTGAGCTCAGTTGTTCAGACATAAAAAGGTTGTAAACCCTCCCCAGTGTGTGCAGTTAGTGTGAATTAAACACACTCAGCAGCACACTGCTTGTGCTTCTTCTCAAACAGTTTAAAAGCTGCCTTCAAATCTCTGCTGCTTTTTACAGCCAGGAGTTGTTTAGCCCTGGAAAAGAGGCTGGATTCACATCCTCAGAGACTAAAGTTCTAGAGCAACCCAATAAAAATGTCATGGGCAGCTCTGCATGGCTCTGCTCACAGGTCAGCCTCAAGCAACTGGAATCTGAGCTGTGCTGGGTGTCAGTATTTTCATTAGGCATTCCAGTTACAGCACAGAGCCTGGGGACCAAAACAATACAAAGAGGCAGGGGAAGGGAAGGCTGAAGGAAGGGGGTATCCACGAGCATACCAGTTTTACTGGGAGAGTGCACCGGTAGCTGCTGGGAGCCAGGCCCAGGAGCTCGTCGGGACTGTAGAGGGGACTGTCGTGCTCCCTGTCCCCCTCTGGCAGCGGCTGGTAGTTCAGCGTGGAGACCACGTTCCGGATCCACTCGTAGGCTTCCTCCTCTGAGGATGCAAAATGGTCACTGCAGCCACTGACTCTAGGAGAGAGAGAAACGGACATGAGGATTGAATGGATTCTGATAGAGAAGCTAAAGGGAAAAACCTCAACCCAGCCCATGACTCCCCCTGGGAACACCACGGGGTTTGGTTTGTGTGAAAGAGTTGACACTTTTGACACTTATTTGACATACTGAGAGTGAAGCTGAGCTCCTCCGAGGTCCTCAGGAGACACGTCCTCTCCAGTAGCAGCTTTTACCAGAGGTGGGCCAGCAAGGAAGAGTGTACTGATCTTATCAATCATCACAACTTCTTCTGCCATGGTTGGAACGTAGGCACCGCCTGCCACGCAGGAGCCACAAACCACTGCCACCTGCAGGACAGACACACCAAACAGGGTCACCCTGCTGCAGAGGGGAAGAAAAAATCTTCAAGAGACTAAATCACAGCTTGGGGAGCTATGAAGAAAGGATGGCAGAGCTGGGAGGTTCAGCCTGCAGAGGAGAAGCTCCAGGGAGACCTTCTGGGGGCTGTCAGAAAGATGGGGACAGATTTTGAGCAGGGCTGTTGGGACAGGACAAGGGGTGATGGTTTGAACTAAAAGAGAGAGATTTAGACTGGAGAGAGAAGGGAGAAAATGTTGGTGCTGAGGGTGGCAGAGCCTGTCCAGGCTGCCCCATCCCTGGCACCATCCCAGGGGAGGTTGGGGGGGCTCTGAGCACCCTGCTCTGGGTGCAGATGTCCCTGCTCCCTGCAGACAAGGTAACCTGGAAAGGTCCCTTCCCATCCAAACCAGTCTGGGAATCTATGATTCTATATAAGTACCAGTGTGACCAAGGCTGGTTTTGAGGGAGTTCAGTGATGACTCTGAAATACCCTCAGGATTTGCTGCTTTTCCATCACAGTCAGTCAAACACTGAGAAGACCCTTAAGGCTGAAGTGTTCTGTGAGGTATTACTTGAATCTCCCTTCCCCACAAATAGTAAAGGTGACTTTTCAGGATTTTTTTGACATGTTTGTGAGGGTTTTTTTCCTAGGATATGGATCAGAAGAGAACTTTTTCCAAGCTCCACTTACTTGTCCTCCACAGGACACTGTACCTGAGGGATCCTCATGGCAGACATGATTGCTTCGTTGTAGAAAACTCTGCCCCCATGCAGCTTGTCAGGAAACAGCTCTGACTGATGGTACAGAGGAAAGACAAGGTGTCAGTAGTAACACCAAAACCCAACCCTTCTCCTCCACTCCACTCATCTTTGCTCTCACTCTGGAGAGGGAACACCTACAGACTGGGAGAACATGACCCCTGTGCAAATTCTCCTTTTCCAGTAGTAAGTTTTAAAACTTATTTAAAACTGCCTTGGCAGTTCAAACGTTACAACAAAATAAGGTGTAAGCTTCTAGATTCTGAAGCTGGAAATAGAAACCTCAAGCACTGTGCCAACTTAGACTCCAAAGCATTTCAGCACACTGAGGCTTGGGGGGTTGGCTGAAGGACGGCTCAAGAAATGAACGATGGATGTGCTGAGAATATGACAGAGGTGTTTTCTCCTGCCAAGTGGTGCCAGCATCACCTGCAGAGGTAGGAAGGCTCCTCCACTGTCCACGAGGTACACAGCCAGCAGCCTGTTCTGCATGGCAATCTCCTGAGCTCTCAGCTGCTTCTTCACCCCGATGGGGTAAATGGTCCCTCCTTTCACCGTGGCGTCGTTGGCCATGAACACGCTCCAGACCCCCCCGATCCTGCCAACTCCTGCAAGGGACACAAACAGCTTCTCACCAGACAAATCACACCTAGGATCTCCTCCCAGTCCTTCCGTGGCAAGAAGCAGCAAATTCAGCTGAAAATCCCCCAGGGGGAAGAAATCTACAGCTCTTCTCTGCAGTAACGAGCTAAAAGCCAAAGATATTAAAAAAACAACCCTAAATGACAGAAGATAGAAGCTGAAATAAAACTGACTTACTCCTGGTGGCAATGTAAGTGAAAAAAAAATACAGTTTGACTTCTAGCTCTTGAGATAACAGGGAAGGCAATTAAAAATTGACTGTATAAAACTGGGAAATGTAACAGCCTGTGACAAAGGAGAGGATTTCACACTCTATTCTTCCAGTTACTTTTTACAGAGCCATAGAATCACAGACTGGAAGGGACCTTTCAAGGTTTTGTAGTCCAACAACCCTGCAGTGAGCAGGGACATCATTGAAACTGGCACAGCTCTTCAAAATGTAATGAAAAGACTTGTCCAGCATTTGAAAAGCACTGGGAAGTGTCACAGCTCCTGTGTCTCACAGCTCCTCAGTCCCTTTCCTTGCCCTGACAACAGATTATTTGAGACATCAGCCTGAATTTTTTGAGACAAAAATCAATAACAAACAGCTTTATCAATACCAAATTACAGCACAGTGCTGGAACATGCCTGCCATGAGGCCAGGTTGGGAGAGCTGGGGGGGGTTCAGCCTGCAGAGGAGAAGCTCCAGAGAGACCTTCTGGGGGCTGTCAGAGAGATGGGGAGGGACTTCTGAGCAGGGCTGCTGGGACAGGACAAGGGGGGATGGTTTGAACTAAAAGAGGGAGATTGAGACTGGAGAGAAGGAGAAATTATTGGTGCTGAGGGTGGTGAGAGGCTGTCCCAGGCTGCCCAGAGAGGTGGTGGCTGCCCCAGCCCTGGCACCATCCCGGGGGAGGTTGGGGGGGCTCTGAGCACCCTGCTCTGGGTGCAGATGTCCCTGTTCCCTGCAGGGGGTTGGACTGGATGACCTGGCAAGGTCCCTTCCCACCCAGAGCACCCTGTGATTCTGTGATTCTATGCCCATGTTGGCTCAAAACCCATCTTTGTTCTCTGCTGCACCTCCAACCCACATCCATCCTCAGACCTACTGTGACTCCCATGTCACGTCCAGCAGGGGACCTGGCAGCAATTACCAGTGAGACAGCCAGCAGCAGGGACATCCCCGTAGGGCAGGCTGAGGCCAGCCAGAGGAGACAGCTCAAGGAAAGCCTCATCATCGAGGAGCAGCCTGAGGCGATCCCGGACAAACAGCTTCTTGTTCCTCTGGGTGTGACGCTGGATGGCTCGTTCTCCCCCTCCCCTGCTGGCTGTCTCCAGCAGCTCCGAGTACCTGAGGGAGGGAAAATGCAAACTCAAGGCTCTAATTGAGGAAAACCACCTTTCCATACCAGTTGCCCTTTGCTAGACTGAATGTGGGACTTGAAGGTGTTGCTCTGAGTTCACAGCAAGTGTGAGAACGAAGAGAAATCCCTATTTTCTGATTATTAAAGCAGTTTCACTCTTCCAAACTGTCAAATAAAGACAAAAATAGAGTGAAATAGTATAAATAGAATCATAAAACTGGCAGGGTTGGAAGGGACCTTGAAGCTCATCCAGTGCCAGGAGTGGAGTGCTGAGGAGGGGCTGGAGAGACCCTGCCCTACAGCAGCATCCACCTACAAACCTGCAGCTACTAACATAGCTACTGCCATAATTTGCTACTCCTAAATCTTTACTCCACATTCCAGCTCTCTAGAGAAGATCCCAGCCAAGGTTTACCTCCTTGGGGAGGGAAGTATAGATAATGAGTTGAATAATCTCTGAAAAAAGTGTCATTGTGAGGAATTTTGATCTTAAATAAACCAGGTTCTTAATTTCAGTACAATATTTTTCGCCAAGATGGATCCTCTTCACTTAAAAATCCTGACAGGAATCTGCCCACCGCTCTGCCCCTGACTCCTTTTATTTTTTGTGTCTTCCTGCAGCCTGTAGGGATTGGAATACCTCGGGAGGAAAAGAAGCTCCAGCTTTTTAACAGTCTGAAATGTCACCACAGGAGGGCACAGTGTGTTTTCCCCAGCACTGCTCCCAGCTCGACTATCATTCCTCTGAACAAAGACGGTTCAATTTTTGCCATCTGATCTTTAAGGGCAAACCCATAAAATAAACTTTTCTGTTTTTATCAGCGAATCGCTGTTAATTGCAGTAGCTGCCGCCTCCTTCGGGGGGGATCCCTAAGTGTTTTTTGAGTCACCATTTATATCTCTGCAGTCAAAAGCAAACACAAATTTTCTGAAGGTCTAGGAAAACCATTTGTTGGCAATATGTGCAGAAGAATGTCTCGTGGCACCACTGTCACCACGGTCTGCAGCTCGGTGTGGGCATTTTGGGCAGCACTCAGGCACCTGGCTGAAGATTTTAAGGGCTGATCCTTGTAAAATTCACTCTGCAGAGAAGTTGCCTGAGAAGAAAAGGGGCCAGGACATGAGTTTAACTTCAAAATGGTTAGTTAAAAAAAAACCAACCAACTTATTTTAATTTCTCAGCTTCTCGTTTAGCACTTTCCCTGTGTCAGAGCTCCTAGAAGCGCCCACAAGCAACTCTCACATCACCCCACAAATAGCAGCAGTTTGAAAACACCACAAAAGCAGCTGATTACCGTTTAATAACAGCCTCACTGTTCCTTAAATTCTCTTCGAACACGTGTCGATGCACAGACAGGAGACGTCCGTCTAGCACAGGGAAAGCTCTTGCACGCTGCCTGTGTTTTGCTTTGCTGCTCGCTGACCTGTGGGGAAGCAGCTGGAGGCTCCTGTCGTGGCTCTGCAGGAGCTGTGCCGCCTGTTGCCCAGCACAGGGGTCCTGGTACTGCCTCTCCAGCACACACTTCCAGCTCTGGGCACTGGGGAGCAGCCGAGCTGCGGCTTTTTGGGGCAGCCTGCCCAGGGGGCACAGACTGGCGCTGTTCAACATGACCCTGGGAACCGAAGGGAGAAAGAAAATCAGCGTTAACTGCCAACAATTCAACTTCACATTGCCACGGCTGAGGAGGTGAAGGTGGAAGCGCACCTTAGGCTGGGGTCACAGAATGACTGAACTGTTTGGGTTGGCAGAGACCTTCAAACTAAGAGACCAACCATCCCCCAGCACTGCCAGGGCACCACTGACCCCTCAGCACCACAGCTTCAGGGCTTGGAAACCCCTGCAGGGGTCACAGGGATCCACCCCTGCCCTGGGCAGCCTGTGCAAGCCCTGGAGGAGAAGAAATTGTTCCTCAGCTCCAACCTCAACCTGCCCTGGGACAACTTGAGGTCTGTTGATCTTGTCCTGTCCCTTGGGAGCAGAGCCCGACCCCCCCTGGCTCCAGCCTCCTGCCAGGAGCTGTCAGAGCCAGAAGGTCTCCCCTGAGCCTCATTCTCTCCAGGCTCCACCAGCCCAGGTCCCTCAGCTGCTCCTCCCCACACTCCTGCTCCACTCCTGCTCGAGTCCCCGGCGCTGCGGGTCAGGAGAAGCGGCGGCCACTGGGCCCCAGGCGGGGCCTGCGGTTCTCTCCGGAGCCGCTCCCGGAGGCGGGAGGAGGCTCCTCGGCTCCCGTTCCGAGGGCCCGAAGCGCGGGGCCTCCCCCGTTAATCCCCCCGCGGCTCTCGCTCCCGTCCCGCCCGCCCCGCGCCCGCCGCGGCCTGACCCGCGTCCCGCAGCCCCGCACCCGGCACCCGCCGCTCAGCAGACCCGGCCCGACCCGGCCCGCCCCTCGGGGCGGCTCCGCAGCACACACAGCGGCCCGCCCCGGCTGTGCTCTGCTGCCCGCCCCGGTTGTCTGTGCTGCGCTGCCCGGGGGACACGGGCCTGGCTGGGCCCAGCGCAGCCGAAGGGAGCCGGGCTGCCCGCAGACCAGGGGTGGGTCCCTGCGCTGGGCCCTGGGGAGGATGCCCCTCGAATCCTGGGGGCAGTTTGGCTCCCAACAGGACATTGAGGGGCTGGAGTGTGGCCAGGGAAGGGTCTGGAGCAGAGTGTGGGGAGGAGCAGCTGAGGAACCTGGGGGTGTTCATTTGCCATCATGAGCTGGTGCGCTTCCATGAGCTCGGGAACTCCCGTGGCCTGGCAGGAAAATTTTCACAGATCTTGATTTGCAGGAATTTCTTTTCAAATACCTTTGGCAGCCCGTGGCTTCTGGGTGACTTGGTCTGGGTGACCCCGCTCTGGCAGAGGGGTTGCACTAAATGATCTAGGTCCCCTCCAACCCCTAACGCTCTCTAATTCTTTTATTCCACAGGTTTTCCAGCAGGCAGAGCCTGCGTTCCCGGTTACATTGTGCTCTGGGGGCTACACGCTGCTCTTGCTCAGGATGAAAAGGGGATTCATCCATTCCCATGGAAGCCAAGCACCGCTGGCTGCGAGGACAGGGAAGAGAAACCCTCTCCATTGCACTCAGGGAGCGTCTGTCACCAGCCACCGGGGTATTTTGTACCGGGAGGCAGCCCGGGATACATAACAAATCCCGTCATTAGGAGCCAGTAGATTCTAATTGACTTATCTTGATCCTCAGGGTGAAACCTTGCCTTTGCTCTCCTCTCCTGACGCCCAGAGGCTTTTGTTTGAAGGAAACCCCGATGTGAAATCGAGTGAGGTAAAGCAAGAAAACCCAACCCCCGGCTCTTGTGAACCTGGTGCAAGCGGTTGTGGTGGTGATGGGTGATTTTAAGCGCTCCTCTTAGGAGGAGGTTCCCGTGGCTCTCCCGGCTGCGCTGGCACAAGGGGCTGTTTCGGGGAAGCCAAAAGCTTCGAGCGCAGTTTTTTTTTCTCTCCACTTTATTTAGCAACTTGCTGGAGAGCACCGGATGCTGGGGGAAACCAGAACACACTTCTTGGATGGTCAGACCAAAGGCGGGAAGGTTCCCACACTGCCCTTCTCCTCACGTAGCTTCTGTTTCTTATTTAGATTTTTGTTTGGGGTTTTTTTTCAGTGCTCGGGAGCCCTTTGTGGTGTTCTGGCCATCGCAGCCTGGAAATTTGCCTAACTTAAAGCAGGTTCTGGTTGTTTACTGACAAGTGTGAACGGACTCGGGACATTTTTCAGGGCTTACATCATTCTAAAATAGATAACACCTGATTCAAAACAAATTTGAGAGAAAAAAAAAAGAGAGTAATTTGCTTTCCCCACTTGATATATTTGCATCTGTAGGAAAGGAAGAGCTGAGCCTCGGCAGGGGTCTGGAATGGATATGCAACGTTAGAAAGCTCAGAGAACACCAGGAACTCAATGAATTTGTCTGACCATGTGAGGCTAACACAGGAGAAGGTGAGAGCCAGAGTGCCCAGCTCATGGCTGCTGGATTTGGGGTTGATCTCTTGCCACAAAGAGCTTAGAAACCCCCTGAATAAGCAGTGAAATTCCCCGTGGAGGAGAAATGGGAGCTCTGGTTGTTTGGTGACCAGTGGTGACACCAGCCCCTTGGAGATGGCCTGGTGAGGCTGTTCCTGGCTGCTCCCTGGTGACTGGATGTGGTCAGGGTGGCTGCTAAACACCCAGAGGAGGGGGATGAATCACCCAGGGGATGGATGGGAGCTGCTGTGACACTGCTCACTGCNCCCCCCCTTCTTTGCCCCCTTTAAAAACCCCACCTGTTTTTGGCTTTGAACCCCCCCCCCCCCCACTTCTTTTTATGTGTCCCCTCACAATTGGGTCTCCTCGTCTGGGGTTGTATCCGAGGAGGTTTCATTGCTGGAACTGTCAGAGCAGCTGCATCACTAAAAAACTCCTGAAGTAGATGGTCTGTGCTAATGTAAAAAGACATTTATGCCACTAGAGCAGCACTGCAGTTATTAGTGGAGCCTGTTGGCAGCTTCTGTCAGCAATTCCTGTGAGCAGTGACACAGAAAGGGATAAAAATGCCACTTACTGTGATGTGTGTGCCACCCAACAGGACAGTGACACAGCAGCAAACAGTGCAGCAGGAAAGCCCCTGAGTCATTTTCTCTCCTCTCTCTTGCACTTCTTCAGGATTTTGGCAGGATTTCAGGATTGCACCCTTCTGTGTGAAGAGCTTTGCACTCCCTGGGGGTGCTGGGGCACCCTGGCAGCTGACAGCCCCAGGACCCTCCTTCAGTGACACAGCCATCAGCCTCCTGGCAGCATCCAGGTAAAGGGCTTCTTCCTTCCCACTCACAGCACTGAGGAGTTAATCCTTGAACAGGCCTAATTAGAAGATCAATTATATGTTTAATTATCACCTTGTTGCAACCAAGATAGAAACCATGTCTATATATTTATGTCTGAAGTGTATGTAAGTGCATAAGTGCTGGAATGAGCTCTCCAATCCTCCAGTTTATATTTTATTTAAAATGAAAACTCCTTGTTCAGAAGAAAAAAAGGTCAAAATTTCCTTTAAGTGAGGTCAGTACATTCCCTTCATGTGTGTGCATGGCACACATACTCATCTGTGCACACACGTGCACCTCACTCTCTGTTTCCAACCCTCAGTTCCCACTTTTGGTCCCACTCTGCCACTGACCATAGCTGTAAAAGCCATCATTTGATCCTCAAAAGTCTGGGAAAAGTTGTTGTTTCTTTTCATAACTTTAAAAGTACCTCTGTTCACTCTCCCAAAAGCTAAAATTTATCCCCTTGGCAAAGCTGGGTTGTTTTGTAATCAGGGCAGACATTTCTTGAAGACAAAAACCTCATGTCTGTGCTTTAAGTGCAGTGAAATTTGCCATCATTTGTAAAACATCTCTACCTTGAGTTGTGGTGCAAAGTTTCAGCAAGGAACTGAGTTTTAAGCAACAATACTTAGAGAATTAATTAAATTAAATGGGGTTAATCTGAGGGGGAATGTTGGGAATTCCTGCCTGCTGGCTCTGTCCTGGGAGCTGCTGGTGGAGGGGACAGCCCTGGCTGGCTGCTGGTGGCTGCTGGTGACAGGGTCAGTGCAGGGGAATTTCTTGGCAGCCCATCTCCTTCTGCCTTCACAGTTATCTTTTTCTGATCTTCAGTTTCCTAAATGAGGTTTCTGTGATCACAAAATCATAGAATAGAATCACAGATCACTTTGTGTTGGTAGAAACCTTTCAGATCATGGAGTCCAACCACCCCCAGCAGTGCCAGGGCACCACTGCCCCATGGCCCTCAGCACCACAGCTTGGAAACCCCTCCAGGGAATTCTCTTTCCCTGCTGTTTGCCATCCTGCAGCTCTTTTCCCTTTCTCTCTTTGACTGGAAAAGCCATTTCTGATCCACCTCAGCACCTATCTCTGCAGAACTGACCACTCGGCCATGCAAACAGGCAGAGGTGGTAAAGGGTTGTACCTTAAAATGCCATAAAACACAACTGTGGGGGGGACAGAGGTGGAAAAATGAGCATGGGCATGAAGATAATTGATATGGGGGGAAGAAACTCTGAAATCAGTCATATTTTTATGCATTTCTTCTGTACCCTCCATGTCCTCAGGCTCCTGAATTTTGGATGTGAAGAGCTGAACAGGCCTGTTTGCTATTCAGTACCTTCTTCTGCCTTTCAGTCAGGCTGTGAATCTATTTATCCCTTGCATGCATATGTAGAACTCTGTTATTTCAGGTAATGTTTTCCTTTCTGACCTAAACCTTGTGTTCCCACTCGTTAGGGCTTCACTGCAGGTGATGTTTGAACACTTCCATCTGGCTCCTCTGGGATGCTTCCATCTGTCTTGCTAAAGAGAAAAAAAAAAAAAAAGAAGATTAATCATTCCTGAGCTATTTTTTGTTTAGAATACTTGATAGTGTCAGTGAAGGCAATTTGTGTGGCTTCACTGTGATGCAGACACTGTTTGAGTCATCCTGCCTTATTTTATCCAAGTTCTTCCAAATAACTCCCTGAAAGGTCAGTCTTAGTTTAGTAATTGGGGTTTTGGGGGCTTGGTAAGAACAACCAAGCTCCAAATAATTAACCTGGGCAGCCTGTCATTGGAGGAAGGAAGAAAAAAAAGAAGTGTCTCATTAGTCTGCTGCTCTCTGGATGGGGTGTGCAGCCTGGCAGCTCAACCTGGGGAGAGCAGGAGGTGTCTGGGCTCCTCCTGTGCAGCAGCTGAGCTGGGGGCAACAGTTTCCTGCAGATACAGACTGAGGAGGAATCCCAACGCCCCCAAGAGTCTGGAGAACCAGAGGAGGAGCAGTGACTCACTCCTGACTCATAGAAGCCTCCCTGGATGTATCCTGCTGTGATGGGCTGCACACACCACCCCTTGGTCCAGGCTGTCTCCCTCAGCAGCCCGGGGAGGATTCTGGGAGCTAGGCAGCACTCCTTGGCAGCAGCAGCCTCTGCTTCCCAAGATCCTCCCTGGGTCAGGGCAGTGTTTTGGTGAGAAATGGTGAAAACAAACTCAGTGTGGGGCAGTTTGGTTTGGCTGCTGGGCCAGAGTGTGCTCAGCAGCTGTCAGCTCTGCCCCCTGCCAGGCACCAGCCTGGGGGCTGCATTTGGGGTGAGCCAGAGCCCCCCAGGCTGTTAAAGGGGTGGCAGCCCCTTGGCAGCAGAGAAAACACTTTGTGATGCTTCTTCTCCATTTCTCCTAAAGGTTCTTTCTGCTGAGAGCATTTGCACTGCTTGGCACTGATGCCTGAGGCTGCCTCCATCTCCCACCCAGCCCTGATCCCAGTGCTGCCCACCCTGAGTGTGCCCAGGGACCTGCCTTTCTGCTCAGCACCACTTCCTGATGGCAGGAGAGGATGAGGATTCAGACCTTGGGCACAAACACAGCACCAGGTAATCAAAACCCTCTGGGTTCATGTGAATCCTTCTGAACTGAGTGGAACCTGCCCCTTGAGAATGCCAAGTGTACCAGCAGCAGCTGCAGTCACACAAAGTCTCTGCACCCATCCTGTGCTCAGCCATGGGGTGCACAAGACAGCAGGAGAGGTGACTGGAGAGCCCTTTAGTCCCAGCCTTAGGGTTCTGCTTCCACTCTATTATCCAAAGTATAGCCTCTTGGTGAGCTGATTGAACTCCCTGTCTGGCCAGAAACTATTAGCTTGGGAAGAGAAGAAGTGTGTTTTCTGCTTGGGTGGCACTTGGAAGGACCCAACAAGCATCAGAGCCAGCACATGAGAAGCTTCAGGAATGCCTGGCTGTGAGGAGGAGGAGGAGGAATGATTCCTCCCCTCCTTGCTCAGCTCACTGCACCTCCTGTAACTTCACCCTCAGCCTCCCACTCTGTTCCAAGCTGGAACAATCTACAGGTTAGGAAAAAACACAGAAGCTCAACTGGTGGTGCCAATGGGCTGGGAGAGGCCATTTGCCATCCCTTACTTCTTGTCTGGCTGACAAACCTCCTGTGGTGGCTTGTGCCTATTTCCCTCTGAAAGTTCCACAAAGAATGGGTCTACATTAAATATCCCAGGCAGCCTGGGACAGCCCTGCAGGGGAAGAAATTGTTCCTCAGCTCCAACCTCAACCTGCCCTGGGACATGTGACCCTGGAGGCAGGATGGTCCCCATGGAGGGGGGGAGCATTTACCACCTCTCTGGGCAGCCTGGCACAGCCTCTCACCACCTTCAGCAGCAACTATTTCTCCTTCTCTCCAGTCTCAATCTCCCTCTTTCAGTTCGAACCATCACCTCTTGTCCTGTCCCAACAGGCCCTGCTCAAAAGTCTTTTCCCATCTTTCTGACAGGCCCCAGGTCTCCCTGGAGCTTCTCCTCTGCAGGCTGAACCCCTCCAGCTCCCCCAGCCTGGCCTCCTGGGAGGCATGTTCCATAATGTGATATCAGGAAAGCTGTTTGTGTAGCCATGCTGTGAACTGGAAGCACTAAAATAACTAACACCCACCACCCCCCTGCTTATTTTTACCACAGATGAATTCCTGATCCTGCTCACCCCACAGGCACCCTTGGGTAAGAGTTTGCAGAGCCTCCTGTTGAACAGGATGGGAAATCAACCCAGCTGGAAAATAAACCCAGCAAAACCTACCTCCCCATTCCAACAGACAAATCCTGGCCCAGTTCCTCAGTCTGTGCTGGGTGGAGGGAGCACCACGTGCCTCAGTTTCCCCAAGCAGCCCAGATGTTGAATGGAAGACAGTCTGAGGCTACACCTGGAAGCTGTTTGCTCTCCACCTCATTTTCCCTCTCTCTCCCTTTCTCTGCAGAGTGCCTTTCAGCTGAGTTTCTGTGGTGCCACAGACAGCTTGATGAGCCTGCAGAGGGGATAACTCCTGTGCCCTGGGCTGGGGAGAGGATTGAGAAGCTGCTGCTGCTGCCAACAAACATCTTTGGACATGGGGTGAAGGCACCAGGTAAATGCTCTGTCCCCCCATCCCAAGCAGCATCTTCTGCTCCTCTCTGGTTATTGATGTCTCTGCAAACTGCACCCACACTGCAGCAGTGCTTTCTGCCACTGAACTTCACCTCTCCTTATTTCTCTTTTTCCTTCCTTTTTTTTTTTCCCCCCCACCTCCTTCTTCCTTTCCTGCAGCAGCTGATGTGAGAAGTTGAGGTTTAAAGTTGCCTGTCTCTGAACTTTCCCAGCAGAAATGCAGGAGAAGTTTGGAAAGTTAAATGTAAATTCAGCTGCTGTGTTACACTTCAGAGTTTCCTGTACTATTTATTAATACCCCACACACTTTGTGTATTTTACCTTAAAATCCCACCCTCCTGGCTGATCTACACCCAGAATTCTCCCAGCTGAGTCACTGAGGAGCTGAGCTGATCAACCTCCTGTGGCAGCCAGGACATAAAAGTCCCTGTTAACTCCATTTACTTCCTGAAAAAAAAACAACAAACCCTTCCTTTTGTATTTTTGGAGCTTGGAGGAGCTACAGCTCCACAGCACCTCTTCAAACTGCTTCCCCTCATGGTGGTGAAGATTTCAGGAGCTGCTGCTCAGAGGTTTCAGTGCATTCCAGGACAATGATTTCAGGTTTCTGCTCTGGCTGATGAGGAGCCCAGGCTTTGCTGTGACACATGCAGCATGGTTCACATTATTCTTTCAGGCAGGGTTTATTGCAGTTACAGAATCAGATGGCCTGAAAACAGGACTTTTATTTGTTTGTGAGAAGCAACATATGTCCTTCCAGCCTTCTCCCTGTGTTTCCATTCTTGCCATCAGTCCTTGACATCAGATGGGATCATTTCTGCTGTTGGAGTTGCTTTCATTCCCTAAAGTCATGAGCCACACTGGGATAGAATTTACTCTTTTTTTTTTTTTTTAAGGAGTCTTTTCCAGCTGAAAAGTCAGTGATTCTATTGCCAAACAACTGCAGTGATTTGCATCAGGAGATATTAGAGCATTTGGGAAATGTTAATTGCAGCACAATTTACGTTCCAATGTTTGAATGTAGCATCTCATTAGCAATCATTTGCTTCTATCCATTAATACACCAGAATACCTCTTAAAAATAATACTCTGAGAAATACATTTGCTGCCTACAAGGGTGTAAATGAGCACTTAAATAACACACCAAATCCAAGATCCATACTAATACCCACTGCTTTCACTTGAAGGAAAAGCCTGCTAGCAAGTGAAGGAAATTATTCAGATTGAAAAACCAGAATGTGATAAAAGCTCTTTTAAAAGAGTATCTGGGTCATTCTCTCTTGTAGTTAGAGCAGCCACCTCAGGAGTGCAGAGTGATGAGCCCCCTCCCAGCTGGTCTAGGGGGGTGCACAAAAACTGGTACAACAAAAAAGGTGTTGTCACTGTTATTTGGGGAGCAGAAAGGCAGAGGGCTAAGAACCCAGACTGCTGGGTATGGATGTGAGATGAATATAGGGTTTTTTTCCTTAAATTAGCCATCTCTTTCATTAGCTGTTTGAGGCTGGGGAATATGAGGATAGCAAAACTCAGCAATACAACACAGTCCTTTGACCTGCACATTAATAATTTTTATTACTTAGCTCATTTAAATGATGCCAGAAGAGCCAGGGACAGCAATTTCCTACTCCAGTTACAAGGCACTTCCCTGCCCAGGGACACAGAGCTGTAAATCCTAATTACACTTGGATTAATCTGTGACAACAGAGGCAACTCCTACTGCCATGGATCAGCTCCTCACAGGTTTGGGATCTTGCTCTGTTTCTTGACTCCATTTACAACCCATCCCAGTGATGCCATTTGGAACCAGTGACAGACAATGTCAGTGTGTTGGGGTGTGAACTGGGCCAGCTGAGGAGCAGCAGGTTCCTTGACTGGGATGTGTGTTTACAGAGATGGAGCCCTGCAAGGAGCACAGCTCCCAGCAGTAGTTGCTCTAGCCACCCCACCTCTCATCATCAGCTCTTAGAATAAAAGCCTGTGCTTGGGCTCAGATGGAAAATGAGATTATCAGGAAGAGCCTTTCTGGATTTTTCCCTGCACACACTTTTATTTGAGAGGACACCAAACCCTCTGCTAACCCCCATTCAGCCCCTGGTCTGTGGGGCAGCTTGCCTTGATTACACTGCACCAAATTACTCATCCTGGATAGATGCTGCTTCATAATTTTCTCTGCCAAGAGCAAAAACATGATATTATTTGGCAAGAGGAATGTGTATCTAAAATGTCAAATTACAGCTCCTAGCTATTAGGGGGTAGTTTTGGCAATAGCCCTTGTGCCTGTTCCAGGACAGATGTCTCTTTCTAGGAGAGCCTTCAAACAAAGCCAGGCTTCAGCTTTGGGTGCAGGTGGTCATTTGGGAATGTCCCCCAGGGATGTTAGCTGGGTGCACATATTGCCTTTGTTCAACTTCCAGCTTCTTCTTCAAGATTCCTGAGCCTCTGAACTGCATCTACTGCTCACTCTGCACGTGGCACCAGGTGATGCCCAGATGATCTCCCTCCAGCCCCCACCCAGTGCAGGGATGCTGTCAAGTGCAGGCTTTGCACAGGGCTGGGTGTGGAGGTTCAGCACCAGGCAAGAAGCCCCATGAGAGCTGCAGGGACCACTCATGCCAGGGCAGAAGGTTGGTGTGAGGTGGGAGATTCTGCCTGAGGGAAGGCTCAGATACAGACTGAGTCTCAGAAGAAAATGGAAGAGCAGAGCTCTGAGCTTGCATTGCCATGAGGACTGAGGCAAGAAGACCTGGCAGGATGGTCCAGGGGAGGGTGCTGAGAGGCTGAGCACAGCTCTGGCTGTAGCTTTGTAGTGGATGTTGCAGAGTTGGGAGGGTGGAGGGTGTTGGGGGTGGTTGAGAGAAGACTTTGGGGCCTCCAGATGATTAGTTAATCAAGCAGAAGGCTCAAGTACATCCTTCCAGATGATGATGATGGAAGAGGTTTGGATGGAAGAACTTGGGGATTTAGCAATAGACTGATGATGAATCTTCCCTAGACTCATTCAGCTTGTTGTTGCAGCAATTCTGCCTCTTGATGATTGGATTAATGGTTGAAAGACACAGCTTGGCAGGCTCAAATGAAAGGCTTTCTGCAGATTTGCTTTGGAGGCCTCGAGCCTTTTAACCACGTGGGGATTGAAAAGGCCATAAATTCAATTTAAAAAAGGAATTTAAACAGCCTTTAATAGATTCCTCTAATGCACTGCTGTTGGCCCCTCCTTCAGGACATCACAAGTCTGCACTTCCAGTCTAACAAACTAAAATGTGCTCTCTGGAAAATGATCAGCTGGGGTTTGTCTCACCTCCTCAGATGGAAGCCTCAGTGCCCCTTCTGAAGCTCCATCCTGGAGTGAGGAAGGTTTTGTCATCTGATTGAAAACACCCCAGAGAAGGGCCATCAGGAGAGCTAGCTGGGACTGTTCTGTGTTTGTCAGATGCTGGTCCACACCCACTGAATTATGTCTTTTCTTGCCCAGTTCCTGATGGGGACAAGCAGGACTTGGTGGAGAAGCCCAGGACAGAGGGAGAGCTGAGTGGAGACAGTTGCTCTGAAGACCCTACACTGGAAACTGCCACCCACCCAGTGCTGCTGGGGAGGCCAGGAGGTACAGAGTGGCTGGGAGTGGGTGTTTGGGGGTCTCCTCAGGTATTTGGGGTTGTTATGTGCTATAAGATTGAACCCTGAGTGTCTGGGCAATTCCCTGGCTGAGTTTGTGTCCCTTTTTGTTTTTTCTTGCCATATTCTTACTGCAGAAATCATGTGGGGAGTCTGTGACTCTCAGCAGTAATGGGGCTTCAGGCTGCACAACAGGGTGGGATCTCACATCTGGCAGGCTGGGTGGCACTTAGGGAAAAAAGCCAAGCCTAGCTCTGAGTTCCCAAGTGTAGAAATCAGTGGCAAAATTCAGCTTTCCTGGTTCCTAAAGAGGGTGAATGTTTAGCCTTGAACTACAGTGAAGTATTTACAGTATAGAGTGGGGCTGGCTTAAATGAACTGTCACACCCCTGCTGATTCTCTTCCTCACCCCAGTGGGCAGTGACAGGTTGTAGCTCTCTCTCCACTCACCATCTCAACCCCACACGAGGGTTTTTTTTGATGTGTGCCACACTAAATTTTACCTCTGAGTATCTTTCCAAACCATAGCAAAGGATTTTCTTACCAAGATAAAATGTTCCCCACCCTCTGTGCAGTAGAAATAGCAGAAAACACCCTTTTCCTGCTCTCTCAGGAATGTTTCCATGTTATCAGTGGTTGCAAGAGAGCAGAGCAGGGAAGTTTCCTAGGAAAGCAGTTGGTGCTGGGGAGGCAGCTCTGGGTTGGAACCCTTCTCATCATCATTTTCCCCCCATAGCAGCAAACTGCCTGTTATTTATTAGGAAGGATAACTATCATTCCAAACAAAACATGTTACTGCAGTGGTGGCCACACAGCAACCAGTACCCAACACTGGAAAACCACCTGCAAACTGGAGACCAGAGCCAAGGGATTCACCCATTCCCTGTGTTTCATCTTGTCTTGTAAATAGCAAATTAGGAACAAGAGCTCAGATTTTATCTGCTGGGAGATGACTGTGATTTCAGCAGCTTTTTGTTTTTAATCTTGTTGTTATATGGTGTATTTTACACATGGAAGCAGAGTCTGCTCTTGTGCTGCTGTCAGTGACACTAATACCAAGAAGAATCTTGACTCAATAAAGCAAAACTGAGGCAGCTCAATCGTGACCTTCTAGGCAGCACTGTAAGTCCAAGTAACTGTGGCAAGGGGCTGACTTTGGGGTTTGGTTCCATTTTCTTAGCTTTCTAAAGCTAGAAATTATGAGTGTGATGATGTTGTTTGACTTCATGATCCAGAGCAGAGATGTCCCTTGTTCCTTGGGAGCAGAGCCTGACCCCTCCCTGTCTCCAACCTCCCATCAGGAGCTGCCAGAGCCAGAAGGTCTCCCCTGAGCCTCCTTCTCTCCAGGATGAACACCCCTAGGTCCCTCAGCTGCTGCTCCCCACACTCTGCTCCAGCTCCTTCTCTGGCCACACTCCAGCCCCTCAGTGTCCTGCTGGGAGTGAGGGGCCCAAACTGCCCCCAGGATTCCAGGGGCATCCTCCCCAGTGCCCAGTGCAGGGGCACAGTCCCTGCTGCCCACCCCAGTGCTGAGACAGGAGACCCCCCCCACAGAACACCCTGAAACACAGAGTGTCAGCTCAGTGCAAAGTAGCCACGCAAAGGGAGTTCTCTCAGCACTTCTGCACTAACTCCTAGCAGGGACACGTCTCTCCAGAGCCGAGGAGCTTGTGGAAATCCTGCTGAGCCCTCACCTACGTCTGCAGGCAGCTAAACCCCTTTGAAGATCCGGGCTCCGGGCCCAACCCCGCAGAGCTCTGCGCGGAGACTCCTCCTCCTGCCCGGGGCTGGCTGCAGGATGGTTATTTTCATAGCTCAGCCTCTCCACACAGCCTGCAGCCAGCAGGAAAAAAAAGAACAGAATCGAGCAGCGAGGAGATGAATTCCCAGCTGATTGCTGCTGGAGAGCCAGCAGAGGTGGAGATGGTGCTCTGGAAGCAGCTGATGAGTTGTGCACGGGCAGGTTTGTGTCTGCTGAGCTTTGGTGTGTGGTCACTTGCTGGCAGCAGTCCCTGCTCACCATGCTGTGTGCTCCATAGCCCCTGGCCGAGCCTCAAAAGCCCCGTGTGATGAATAGCTCTGAGCTTGGTGGAATTAGAGATGTAGGAATGCAGTGGAGATGGAAAGTGCCTTATAAATGTGAAGGATTGTTTCCTGTGTTTTTGCTATTTTACTTTTTTTCACTTCAGGTTTTTTTTTCCTCTGCCTCCTAGATTATTATTTTTTTTTTTTGTCCCAGAAATAAATTGCTTGGGACAAATGGGATGTTTAATGGCAGATTGCAACGTGTAGACTCATTAAGGTAGATTGAATTTAGTGGCACTGGTGGCTCTAGAGATGTTTGGTCACATAGGTGCTTGCATTTGGATCACTGTGGGACCTGGACTTGTCAGGTTCTCCTGGTCAGTGGTGACTGCAGACCAGTGTAATTCAAAAGCTTGTGCTGCTTCCAGCAGAGAAAATAGCACATTAAATGTTAGATAGACATCCTGAAAAGTAGGATTAGATAAAATACACCTTTTAAATAACAATTGTTCTATGTGGTTTTGGGTTTTGTTGTTTGGGTTTTTTTGTTTGTTTGTTCTTTTGTTTAAATTTCAGTATAAAATATTTGGCATTTGAAGTCTCTGACTTGGCAAAGAGCTGCCAGGCTTTGATTTTTGGAAGCAGGTCGGTGTGAACGATCCTGGTGGGTTCATAATGGGTACAAAGCACCCGTCCATTAGGAGCTATTTTTAACAATGAAGTCATGACTGAGATGGAAAAGGAAAGATAAAACTGAACTGATAAAAAAAAACCAAGTTAAACTTGCAATGTGCTGGAAGATGAAACCAACCCACAGCCACAAAACATCCAGTGCTCTCCCTGACACCCAATTTCCCACTGGACTGGGGGAAGAGAAGAATTTGGGGGCTCTGCAGAGCAAGAGCAGGTCCCAGAAGTAGAACATGGGAGTAGCACTGGTCTTGTTTTCTTGGAGCCTGGTGTTGTTTTGTTGTCCCAGGCCAACTTTGGGAGCCAAAGACACCCCTAGCAAAGCAGTGTAAGCACTGGGGGGTCCCTGCTGTGCTCCTCTGAGGTGGGATCTGTTGTATCCAGCATCTTGATGGTAACATCACAGCTGGCATCATCCAAATGCTTAAGTCTCAGCATTGATGTTCCAGCCCCTCAGCATCTTCAGAGCCTCCACTGGACTCTTTCCAGTATCTCCCTGTGCCTCTTGAACTGGGGAGCCCAGCCCTGGATGCAGGAGTCCCTCCACATCTTTCTGACAGCCCCTTGAAGTCCTGACAGCCCCCAGAAGGTCTCCCTGGAGCTTCTCCTCTGCAGGCTGAACCCCCCCAGCTCTCCCAGCCTGTCCCAGCCCCGGTACCTGGAGCTGTGGGGATGGGGGAGACTCGGAGACACCTCCCCAGGGCCGGGATGGAATCCCCAGGGCCGGCTGCTGTCGGGCAGGGTGAAATTCAACACCTCGGGCTAATCTCTGCCGAGGTGCCTGCCTAGAATCGCCTCCTCCGTTCCCCACACACCCCCAACACCCCCCTAATCCCCACCCCAGCGCGGCGTATGGGGCTGGGGCCGGGACGCGGGGCACCGGGGCTGGGGCTGTGGACAGGGCAGGGGCTGGGGTCGGGAATGGGGCTGGGACTGGGGATTGGGATGGGGCTGGGGCCGGGGATTGGGATGGGGTCAGGAATCGGGATGGGGCTGAGCCCGGGG
>VYZU01008007.1:0-20931 GCA_013401355.1 Ceyx cyanopectus
TTTTTGAGGAAATTCAGTGCAGTCTGATAAGCAATAATACAAACCACTTTCTTTTATCACCAGTTTTGGTATAATGGTTGAATTACTATGTAGAGTCACTGCAAAACTTACATAGTCTTTCACATATGCAACTAGGTGGCTACTCTGTTAAATTTTTCAATTCTGCTATTACCTTCTGGTTGCCATCATGCTGGGTCTCAAATGGAATTACTGTCACAGAGAGCCAGTGATGTCTAAGCAACTTTAAAGTGAGCATTAAACTCACATTAAGCAAGGGCACTATTGTTTAGCTGACAAAAACTCAGCATAGCTGTTTTTCACAGAGATGACTTCCTGAGCCTCTTCAGACAAACATAACTGAAAGCTGTTCTGGGTCATATCGAGATGTTGAAAGAGCAAGAGGGATAAAATATTCATGAGGAAATGATGCTCTATGCCCCAGTTCCCTCCTTGCACATACCATCTGACATCCAAGATAGATGACAATGTAGAAAGTAAGGTGTTCTTATTCTACCGCTACTCCTCCACATTGCTAATGCTTCTCCTCCTTGACCCTCTTGTTTTTCCCTTTTCTTTCAATGTAATTTGCCTTCTTCTAAAACAAGCATTTTCCTCAAAGCTTTTAAATAAAAGTGATAAGTTAAGCATGATACATATATCAGCTAAGTTTTTTGTTACTACAGGACCTTCAGCCTATGATCTAATCTATTTTAGAATGTCTAAAGGAAAAGATCAGTATGCTTTGTTTGTCTTCATATGCCACCATGGCAGGCATGATCAATTAGTCCAATACTGACAGAACAACAAATTTTAAAAAAGATCATCAGCTGGTGCAAAAGCCTACTAAGGCTAACAGAGCATGATAAGAAGTTAATGGCATTATTAGCAGTTGAACCTACTGAGGCTATACCTTTCTATCTTCATCACCCAGTGTATAGCATCATCGATGAGAACAAAAGTAAGCTCCATTATTTTTAAAAGCACCAATTTAGCAGAACTACTGAAACAAGTTACATGTTTTAATGTTATTATCTCCAAATAGAGCCTTCTTGAAGACTGAATGTCACCTGTCTGTGACTCCAAAGACATCCAGACACATCCTGATGGAAAGTTCAATATGCACCTCTCCTTGTAATTTTAATAGTGCGTCTAAAGCTTTTAGCAGTCACACCGCTATAGAGCTTGCTGAATGTTTTCTTGCACAACANGTTCTTTTTATGCACGTTTATCTGATTTGCTTCTCTCCAAAGCATTTTTTTTGTATTAATACATTAATTTCATAATTACTTCAAATTATGTTCCATGTTGCATGAACAATTTGGGAATTAGCATCTGCTTGCAAGTTGTTAGCTCGGCTTTTTATTTTCGTTGCTGCAGTTGATGAACTAAAATTATCTATACTGAATGTGCCTGAAAAGAATTCCACCTCCAACAATAAATAATTCTCTTTACTTTCTATATTGGTTTTTTTGAGGAAATTCAGTGCAGTCTGATAAGCAATAATACAAACCACTTTCTTTTATCACCAGTTTTGGTATAATGGTTGAATTACTATGTAGAGTCACTGCAAAACTTACATAGTCTTTCACATATGCAACTAGGTGGCTACTCTGTTAAATTTTTCAATTCTGCTATTACCTTCTGGTTGCCATCATGCTGGGTCTCAAATGGAATTACTGTCACAGAGAGCCAGTGATGTCTAAGCAACTTTAAAGTGAGCATTAAACTCACATTAAGCAAGGGCACTATTGTTTAGCTGACAAAAACTCAGCATAGCTGTTTTTCACAGAGATGACTTCCTGAGCCTCTTCAGACAAACATAACTGAAAGCTGTTCTGGGTCATATCGAGATGTTGAAAGAGCAAGAGGGATAAAATATTCATGAGGAAATGATGCTCTATGCCCCAGTTCCCTCCTTGCACATACCATCTGACATCCAAGATAGATGACAATGTAGAAAGTAAGGTGTTCTTATTCTACCGCTACTCCTCCACATTGCTAATGCTTCTCCTCCTTGACCCTCTTGTTTTTCCCTTTTCTTTCAATGTAATTTGCCTTCTTCTAAAACAAGCATTTTCCTCAAAGCTTTTAAATAAAAGTGATAAGTTAAGCATGATACATATATCAGCTAAGTTTTTTGTTACTACAGGACCTTCAGCCTATGATCTAATCTATTTTAGAATGTCTAAAGGAAAAGATCAGTATGCTTTGTTTGTCTTCATATGCCACCATGGCAGGCATGATCAATTAGTCCAATACTGACAGAACAACAAATTTTAAAAAAGATCATCAGCTGGTGCAAAAGCCTACTAAGGCTAACAGAGCATGATAAGAAGTTAATGGCATTATTAGCAGTTGAACCTACTGAGGCTATACCTTTCTATCTTCATCACCCAGTGTATAGCATCATCGATGAGAACAAAAGTAAGCTCCATTATTTTTAAAAGCACCAATTTAGCAGAACTACTGAAACAAGTTACATGTTTTAATGTTATTATCTCCAAATAGAGCCTTCTTGAAGACTGAATGTCACCTGTCTGTGACTCCAAAGACATCCAGACACATCCTGATGGAAAGTTCAATATGCACCTCTCCTTGTAATTTTAATAGTGCGTCTAAAGCTTTTAGCAGTCACACCGCTATAGAGCTTGCTGAATGTTTTCTTGCACAACAGACATTATACTTGCCCTTGTATAGCAGTTACTAGAACCAAACCAGGACAAAGCATTACTAGACTTTTGTAAGAATATTGCTATAACAGAACTTACCTTTTTATGTAAAATACAGCATATGAGGTGTGTAAAAACCTGCTCTCATTTCTGCATAAAAGATGGCAGGTACTTCAATATAACCTTCCTAGTTATGCTGCTGATTTTGATAAATCAAAATCCTACCCATTATTAGGCTGGTTTCCACAATCACACAGAAGTAATAATGCAATAGCAAAGAAACAGAGGAATCACACTTAGCAGCAGTGTTAAAATTGACTATTTGAAGAGGAAAGTAGAACTTAAGGTATTTTTGCTTTAGTGACTTTTTTGAGCTAAATTCAAAAATCAACTTCTGCTTCTACTCTAAGGAAAGTTCTTTGAGAGCATGAATTGTCCCTCTGCATCATATTTCATGTCAGGTATTTGGGTGTCTGTTCACCAAGCTCCAATTAATGTTTGAAAGACTGAGGCACTAATGACTTCAAGCAGTTCTATTACTCACGAGATGACAAAGGAAACTTAGACTCAGCCTGTAATTCTTTAATGGTTTCAAACAGCTGGGGATGTTAACCGTATGATAGCTCACTCCTAACTTTGGAGAGTATGGAACAAATTTAACTCAATCAACTACCTGGCTTCAAAGACGGAGATGCATTTTTGTTATCAGAACCCAACGATCAGTATCAGTTTCAGCTGCCTAGATAACTCATGCAACAAGGGCTGTTGAGTGCCAATGACTACTAATGAGAACTTGATCAATAGTATTTCTAATAACACAATGCAGAGTGTAATGGAGCTGCTTCTGCTGATAGGGAAAATAAGTTAGGAATCATTACATCATCAACCAGGGCAAATTCCAGTGTTGCCTGTTTTTTGTTATTCCACCTGCTGCTTAGTATCTTCTTGCCTCTGCCCTGTTCAACCCCTATATTAAAGATTCTGAGGATCATAATGCTTAGATGCTTACAGCTATTATACTGAAGAACTGTTGATTTGCCTACTAATAATTTGTAATTCCTATAATGTCTATTAGATACTAGGTGAGAGCAAAGCTACCATTTCATACTATTCAGGAAGCCTCAAACAGGGTCATGTATTACCAGCATTTTCTTGTACTATTTCCTGAAGCATATACTCCAGATATAGATAGAAAAAAAGGCAGGCTTTTTTGGCCACTGGGAATAATAGCCCCACTGTCATGAGGGGCAACAGCATAATACAGTGCTCAAATTTAAGTACCTCAAACTTCTCATTTCAGATGGCAGCACACTTCATAGGTGAAGATGTGATAAGCCGGTGATAGAAAGAACATTTTCCAGACACATAGCAGAGAGATCACACAAGCACGGGAAAAAGTGGAAAGCTGAGGGAATAGAACCTAATAATTTTACTGCCAAAGGGGTTTAGGTAAATCAGAGGCCAAAGAGGAGAACTGCTTATTGAAATAAAATTTCAGAATAGACTTAGATGCAGTTAAGACAAAGGTAGCAGAATTACATGCAGTAAAAAACTTTCATAATAAATACGGTTGGCATGAAAAACAGGGAGAACAGAGGTGAAGACAAATAATATTATAAAGTCCCTAATATCCTGAATCATTTGTTGTCATAGTCAGCTTGAGGCACGTCATGTCTTTTATGTTTTGTTAATACACTGAAGGTTCTGAAATGTTCAAAACATAGGGAACACACCAAAGAAACACACCAGTTTAATTTCAATCCAATCGTGTGGGTTAATGAAAAAAATTGAATGTACTAAGAAGGCTGGACAAGAAGTTAAAAAATATGTCTATATAAGTCGATTCTCACAAGGCAAGGTAACTGTCCTTTGTTTATTGCAAATTAGTAGCCCATGTGTACACATTTCTCCTCACAAAAGGAGTAAGCACCATCCAATTTATTACACTGTAAGAAGAAGCATGTGGATAGCTACTGTGCAGTAGTTAACATGCTAGAAATTGTCAGCCAGATGTGCTTGGCCGTAATTTGCTAGGGAGACATAACCAGAAATATCAAGGACTGGCAGTCAGACAGAAGCAGACAGAGGCACAAAATGTCAAGGGTATTGATGGCTTTGGCAACCAGCTCTAACCAAAGCCCCTGCTCCCAAATATGTTAGGCCAAATCATTACAGATAAACAGAGCATTAAAAAAAAAAAAAAAAAAGTGTCCTTCTCTACATGACACACTAACCACACTAAAGGAATATTTTGACTGTGAATCTGTGAATAAACACAAAGCTCACAAGAGAGACAGAGATCATGATGGATTTTCTACTTTCCTTTTCTTGGAATAAAAGAACTGCCTAAAACAGCTACTAGAATATGCCAAATATCCAGGTCCCTGAAAGCGAAGATATGAGAGATTCATATTGTCATGTCAACAAACTTAAAGATGTTCTTCCTGACTATGGCAGGTTATGAAGTAGTGCTCAGGACTACAAGTGGTATGATTTTGTAATTATTGAATGTGGGGAAGACATTCTTTTTCACATAATTGCCTAATCTGCTTAAGTATCCAACATGGCTTTTGCCACCCTCTTCGGTTGAGCTGTCACTATAAAAGACCATAATTCACTGAATTAGAGCTAGGAACATGACAAATAGCAGATTTTTTCAGGGCTTTTATCAAATAAATTATTTGCAAAGTATTTCCTTAATCAGCTCACATGATATTATTTGATTGCAACTGATCCATTAAAAAAGTATCAGAGATGTCTTTTCCCCATTTCCTCAAATTCTGCTAAGTGTCCCCAATTGTTAACATTCACAGAATCACAGAAATCACAGAATGTTAGGGGTTGGAAGGGACCTAGAAGATCATCTAGTCCAAACCCCCTGCCTGAGCAGGATCACCTAGACCAAGTCGCCCAGGAACAGATCTAGGCGGGTCTGGAATGTCTCCAGAGAAGGAGACTCCACAACCTCCCTGGGCAGCCTGTTCCAGAGCTCTGTCACCCTCACTGGGAAGAAGTTTTTCCTTGTGTTTCCCCTAAACCTCTTGTGCTCCAACTTACTCCCATTGCCTCTTGTCCTGTCATTAGATGACATTGAGAAAAGTCTGGCTCCATCCTCCCTACACTCATCCCTAACATATTGATAGACATTAATGAGGTCTCCCCTCAGTCTCCTCTTCTCCAGGCTAAAGAGCCCCAGCTCTCTCAGCCTCTCCTCATAAGGGAGATGCTCCACTCCCTTAATCATCTTGGTAGCCCTGCTCTGGACTCTCTCCAGTAAATCTCTGTCTTTTCTGAATTGGGGTGCCCAAAACTGGACACAGTACTCGAGGTGGGGTCTCACCAGTGCAGANAGATGCAGCACCTTACACTTGCTCTTGTTAAATTGCATTAAATTTCTCCCTGCCCAGCTCTCCAGTCTGTCCAGGTCTCTCTGGATGGCAGCACAGCCTGCTGCTGTGTCAGCCACTCCTCCCAGTTTGGTGTCATCAGCAATCTTGCTGAGGGTGCTCTCTATCCCCTCATCCAGGCCACTGATGAATATATTGAATAATATTGGACCCAGCCCTGACCCTTGGGGGACTCCACTAGTCACAGACCTCCAGCCAGACTCTGCTCCACTGACCACAACTCTCTGGGCTCTGTCCTTTAGCCACTTCCAAATCCACCTTACTGCACCATGAGTTCAAAGCAAGAAAAAAAAACCAAACATTTCTATAAAAAAAATTATAAAGTTTAAATTATTTTTATTTTAGAATTAACTGGCATCAAATTTACATCAATCTCACAATTATAATTATATCTACCTACCATCAATTTCAAAAATTTTATCATCTCACACACATTCATTCCATTATACTTTGAATACTGAAAGTACAGCAAGTGTTCTCACCTTTACTTTTAATCGTGGAAAGATGAGGCACAAAGCAATTAAACAGCACATTCATTAAAAGACTTAAGAAAGCCTATGCCAAACCACAAATGTTTCAGTGCAGTATCTTTAATAGGAGACTATCCTTTTTCCTATCACGTATTTATGGTCTAATTATCTTCTTTAGGGGACAATCAGCCTATAGACATACTGTCAACAAAGAAAAGAGTTATTGACAAAGAAAAATTTTATGTTTTAATTCAAATCTCTGAATAGCTTCAAATACAGTGACTCTCTCATTTTAGAAAGAAAATTAAATTTCATCCAGATAAATGCCCCAGTCTGAGGAAAAAACAATCTAAGGCGGTAATTACACAGAACTAGAAGTTGGAGGTCGTGTGATTCCTTCAGTTCACCAGCTCCGTAACTTTGTTTTTAAAAAATACTTAACTTGTTTGATACACTTTTTTCTCATTTTGTTAAATTCCAAAGTGTCTGAATAACAGGGATGGCGACAGTTTCTTTTCACACACTGTCATTATCAGATAGCTCTCTCACACTGACATGCACGAAGTCTTCCAGAACAGCCAGAGAATACCTCACCTTTTCTGATGCTTGATTCAAAGCTCCCTAGAGTCAAGAGAAATCTCTCCAGAGGATTCAAGCTTCTGGAGGCCTTATTTATTAATTCATAGAACACACAGACCATCAAATGAGTATTCCCTCCTCTCTGTTCAAGTTTCTTAAGTATAAATGCAGACAGATTATTAATTTCAATCAAGCATGTAGTTTTTAGCCAACATAGCATGAGGAGGTTTTCTAAGACCACTGACCAGTTAATGTAAATTTTAATAATAGTGGCATTTACCACTCTATTGCTGGCTGGCTTACTCTGCATAACCAAGATGCAATGGATAGTATGTCCTATTCTTGGTGCCCTGGTCCATTTTCTTCAGAGAGATTCTGAAAATTACTCTCTCCACAGACTAGACCACAGAATGTTAGGGTCTGGAAGAGACCTCTTGTAATCATCTAGTTCAACCCCACTGCCAAGGCAGGTTCAACAAGAAAAGGTCACACAGGATCACGTCCAGGCAGGCTTTGAATTTCTCGATACTCCACCACCTCTCTGGGCAGCCTCTTCCAGTACTCTACCACCTTCAAAGTAAAGAAGTTCCTCCTCATGTTTAGATAGAACCTCCTATGTTCAATTTTGTCTCCATTACTCTCACTGGGCACCACTGAAAAAAGCCTGGTTCTATCCTCCTGACACCCACCCTTTAAAGTATTTGTAGCCATTGATAAGATCATGCTTGTCTTCTCCAGAATAAAAACACCCAACTCCCTCAACTTTTCCTCTTAAGAAAGATGCTTTAGTCCCCTAATAATCTTCATAGCCCTTTGCTATTTAGGCTTGCATAGAAGTTGTATCCATAAAACCTTACCAATGCCTCAGATTTAGAAAAAAAAATAAAATAAAGTCACAAAAGAGAAAAACATTGCCCAGAGCATCCTTTCAGCTTCAGTTTCTTCTTAGGTTTATGGGTCATTTGCAAATCTGTTCCAACAGGAATATTAGGCTGCTATATAGCTATAGAAGAAAATTCAGAGACTTAAACTCCAGTGAATGTTCAACACTTGCATGGGCCATGGATGAGATATAGTTTTTATATCAGCACTCAGTTCTAAAACATCAGCCATCTTTTCTTATCCATTAAAATGAATTTTAAAAACCTTCACAAAGAAAGTGCACTTTGTGTGCTAACCAAGTGTCTAGTAACTTTGCTACCTGATTATCTATACACTCTCAATTATTTAAGCTACAAGCATTTGTTCAGCAGTTGGAGAATGTGGATTTTTCCCCTAGCTCAAGACCACTTGCACAAAAAACGCAAACCTTATAGCTCTACAGCTTTGTAATTCTACTGTCACATGTGTAGTTTTTTTGTAGGCATGTATCTTAGATAATTACATATTTTTTTTTTAGCTGACAAGTGAAACAGATACCAGATGACTAAAATATTCTTTGATTCAGGTGCTGATTTGGCACAGCTTTCCTGCTTTTCTTATGCTCAGATTCTGTCATGTGCATGTTCTCTTACGTAATAGTCACAGGGACAATTTAGATAGTGAGTAAAATGGCAGAACTTCAGAAAACTCAGTGATTTCAACCTTCTTACACTAATGCTCTGAGAAGAGCCAGAGAAAAATCCAATCAAGAGAACAGTGCCAGCTTTCACATTTAGTTGTGCATTGCCCTAGAGGTACTGGAAAACTACACAAACCTCTGTGAATGTAGTCACTAGACACACTCTTCACTCCAAAGTCTTTCAGGGAGTTGGTGACAGGCTAATTAAGGCAACTCCAGCTTACCATGTCCTATCCGCATCACTGTTTTTCTTTTCAAGCCCACTCTCAGCAGTGACATCAACTAACAAAACAGGTATGGAAGAAGAATAAAGAACCTTGAATCCAGAGTTTCTTTTGCCTTCATTGCCCATTTCCCTGATGGGAGATGATGGCAAGAAGAGTAGTCATATTTGTTCACATCAAACATCTCACATACACATCCCCATACCCTCCAAGCCCAGCAGACAGAAACAGCTTTTTAAATACTTCCTTAGAGTATCTAATACCACAGCAATATAGTTTGAGACAAGTCGCAGGCATTAGGATCCTCCTATCTGACTCTTTTTTCTTGCCCCTCTTCTTCTGTTATAGGCACTCATTCAACTCAATCTGCCTGCTGGTTTATCAACTTGAACCATCCCACTGCAGGAGCACATCACTTTAGAGCTACAACAAATGTGAAACACAACTCTTGAGGATAGTGTGAAAGGGGACGTAGGGGACTTGCAATAACCTCAACATAAACTGGCTTATGCTGCTTTGCCTTTCATCATATTACTGAACTCTTCCCCTGATGATTCTGTGATCTTGATTACAGAAGGGAGCCAAGAATGATAACTTCATAGCTACATAGGCCTACACAAGGCAAGATGAATATGCTTTTAAGATTGTTTAGTCCTTTACAAGAAAGGTTAATGGCTAGATTGATTCCTGTCAGAATAAGGTTTTACTTGGATGGTGTCAGGTCAATACTGCTTAATGTCCCAAATTCTTTTTCAGACTCAGAAGAATTAGCTCTCCTTCAGGATCAGGGGGTTTCCAATCTAACCTTGTTTTCTTTCCACTGTAACTCTTACTCTATGTCTTCAAAGGTGAGAGTCTTCAACATAAGAAGGCCCCAGACACTAAACTCTAGAAGAGTGCCAAAAAAAAAAAGCAGAGCGAATCAAAAAAGTAGTGGCAGAGATAGGATTCAATACCTCAAAGGGTGTTCAGCTGAGAAGCAGAAGTTTTAGATCTTTGGAAACATGGAATTATCTGCCTTCCAATCAAAGCACTATTTACACAGTCTTAGAGGCACTGAAGTCACAAGTAAAATAGGAGGACCTTGTCTCAGAGAGCTTATATCATTTCTACAATGAGAGATGACAACAAAGAGACCAATGATGCTATGAAAAAGGCAGGATTACAGAAGTGAGAATTTTAAAATATTCTGTTAGATACTCTTAATATTTTATTCAGGCCTTTTGCATGCCATTTCTCATCCAGCTTCTGTTTCCACACAGTCCCCTAAAAATTGTGAGATATAAGCTCCTAAATTTCTGCTACCCTGACTGGGAAAATTTTATACTCAACCTCATTTTAGGGGATTATTCCCAAGGAACGCTAGTTCCACTGGAAATCAATACTTATAAAACACCACAATTTTCTTTTTTTTTTTTTTTTAAAGAATCACCACCCAATTTTGATCACGATTACACTACAAATCAGGAGTAAAACTTCACGCATGCAGTCAATTCATCTTAGCTTAAAAACTTACTGCACGTTACTTGAGGCATTTACCTCTCCATGCATATACTTTTATCCCCAATACATGCAAGATAATTAAAGTTGGTTTATGCATTTTTTGCTTTGATCTAAGTTCTGCCACTTTGCATTGCCAAGTTAAGATAACATTCATGGATGTTGATGCCAGTCAAATCATTGGTAGTTTACCTATCATCATTCTAGTAAATTACTTTTGTATAATTGTATGCCTGAGACTATAATTCCACATTGCCACTCAAGTATAAAATCAGCATAAAGAAGTTTAAAGTCAGCATGTAAGGGAGATGTTTAGGCTACAGCCATTGTGAAAGTGAATTTAATAGCATCTGTGATCACATAACTACAAGTCATGTAGCTGAAGATCTTCCACCACCCTCCCCCCCTTTCAAATCTCTTTCTAGAATATGCTTTAAGAGTTTTGGTTACTGAAAACATTGTTAGGAGAAAGACATATTGCCCTAATTAATTATTAAAGCTGTTTTATAAAAGGCAAAAAGCTGATAGAACAAGAAGTTAAAAAAAAATAACCTATTTTTGTATAATAGATATTCACATATTTAATAGAATGTGTGTGCACAAAAACATGCAAACAACCGTGAGGAAACGTAGCATCTTAAGAAGAAAATGTTTGTTTTACAAAGTCCTCAACATTTTAACACATGAGATGTTCTAACCTGCTAGGACGTAAATACATTTCCAGGCAAGTATAAATAGCTTCAGGGTAAATGTACTTTTTCTCCTTTTTCTTTTTTTTTTTTTCCCCCTTTTTTTAAAAAAAAAAAAAAAAGGAAAAAACACATGACCTTTCAATGTTAATGAAAAAAACCTTCCAAAAGCAGGTACTCTGCTGCACTAAGGCATTCCCTTGAGCATTCAGCTGTTGAAGAAACAGTTGATAGTTATAAGCAACATTCAAAGACATTAAATTTAATTCCTCTGAGAAATTCCTCCAGCAGTACCTAAAATGAGCAAGACCAGCACTACACACACCTTAGAAAAAACAAGCTGCATTTTAGACGCTTAAAATCAACCACTAATTTTTATTATTTTTTTACCCTCCATTACAACTTTAGCAGATTTCACCTATATCTTCAGACCAATGCTAAACACCCAGTACTGGTCTGATAGCCCATGTCCAGACAAACTAATGAACAAGTAAACATAATAGGGTAGAATTAGGAAGAGCAGATGTAGGATTAGCATAGAGAAGGGAAAGGATTATAGACAGGATTGAAAGACCTGTCTGTATATATAGCTGTAATAATCAGTTCTCTGGCAGAATTTAGAGCTGGTTTAACATAGAAAATGTTTCATTGGGTTTTCTTAAAACATTATGCTTTTAAGAATATCTGAGGGAGCTGTAAACTTTGTGTTTGCTTTTCTTGCCAAAAATAGTTGGATGTGGATGAAACCATATAGATGTATATGAGAGATGAGAAGCTGAGAGTGCCCAATTCTCCCTAGACAGGAAGAAACCTGTGGCATACAACACGATGAATCACATATGATACTCCGTTTAGAGCACAACCATGTCTGCTCCTAAAGATAAACACAGGTATACATGCAAGGACAAGAACAGCAGCTAGTAAACAATCATCAAATACTATGGTGTTAAGAATGATGTAATTCAGACCATCTCCCTGACTTACCAGTCATTTAGTTAATTCCTTATTTTCCTTTCTGTAAAAGTTGGGATAATAATAATAATAAACAGGGATAATGCCACATACCCAAGTCAAACCAGGAAGAATGCAGGTGAAGTAACACAAATCCTCAAAAAGATATACAGCATAAAGTTTGTTCAAGACATCCAAGGAAAAGTCTACATCTCCTAACTACGTTGTTTGATAGATGGTTCTGTTCTAACAAGTAGATATAGACATTTTTTTTGCAAATATTTTCTGTTCCCAAAACCTGAAGTTTCAGAAGGACCACTGTGAAGTCACATATCCTGGCAATCTCAGAAGCTAATTTCCCTTTAAAAATATTCAGTGGAAAAACCATCAGGAAAAACTAAATATTATTTTAAGGATTTAAAAACTTGCAAAACAAAGCAAAGTTTTAGGACACTTTTTTATTTTTGAAGATTTAATTTTTATTAAATCATTAAATGTTTAATCTACTGCGTAACTGACAACACGACAAAATCAAACAAGCTTTTGACCCTAAACTGTTTTTTCTCGATCTCTTATTTAAGATAATTGCAATATCAGCCTTTCATTAATACTACCAAAAAAAAAAAAAAGTCCTAATTTCAAAGAAGGTTAAATATTTAAATCCTAATTAGGTATGTAACTCCCACAACAGTCAAAAGAAGAAATTATTTGGTGCTAACCCTCCTTGTAGACCTGGCCCTAAATTGTTTCAAGAATTGAATCCCCTGCAAACAAAGATTCTTTCAGAACTGTAAGGATTAAGCTGGAGGGCCTGGGAATGTTATGCAAATGATTTAATGCATTGTGCACCCATCAAACAAAAAAAATAACAACTTGATTTGCAAGAACCCCCTACCTGTGATTCTGCAAATCCCCTCCTGTTAATCCTCTCAACGCCTCCCCCACCTTGACTCAGTTTTTTCTTTTCTTCCTTCTGCCAGTTCCTTCACTTTTACCATCATTTTTCTTTCATTTTCATACAGCAGACAGATGACTGTCTGCTCCCTGCCTTGTTCATTACTTCATATAGCTGTTTCCAACAGCTTCATTAATTATTTCTTGTGTTAACTCGACATCTCAGCAGCCCAACCATAACCCAGGAATCTATTGCTCCAATTAACATGCAAATATTAACAGAACAATAGTCTTTGCCACAGAGAACTACAAAGTACAGCATCTGCAAAGGTACAAAATAAAGGCAGCCAAAACAACCCAAACCCAACTTGGTCAAGGTTTTGTGTGAACAACAGCAGATTAAAAAAAACCAAAACAACAACAACAAAAAAAACAGACAAACAAAAACCACAAAACATCAAAAAAAAACCCCAAACCCTGACACACAGCAATTGTAAAAAGGTACTTCATTGCAAATGCTGCAAGCAGAAATGCTAAAGAGTAGCAGCACAGGTTAACTGGAGGCAGCAGTTCATCTCCTAATATGCAGTGAGGTATGGCAAAGGTAGCAAGATCTGGAAAACGAAGGCTGGCAGCCCTATTTTCAGTGTTATAAGCTGAGAAGCATTTAAAAAAACCAAAAAAAGATGTGTCATGGCTGAATCGGAAAGCTAGGTGTCTGATTTCTGCAGCTGCATTATGAATGAATCAGAGATCTCCATGCCATATTTGTCAGAGTCAGGTGTAAGGACATTGAAATAATTGAGACATAAGATGCTGAAAGCCTGATGAAGAACACTAATCCTGTGGACAGGAAGGAAGGACCTAGGAATGATATACTGAACATTAACTGTTGTTGACTGCATTACTGGTTTTCTGACGTGTACACTGTCGACTACAAAACTGTCCGAAGGATTTTGTATTTACATTTATCTTTTTTAATACAGTATATCATGCACCAATCTCTGGTAGGGAAGCCACAATGGTATCTGAGTGGCTTATGAAACTAATACATTAACTAATACATTAAATGCATGGGTTTATATACATGACTTGGGTACAAACTGGGAGTAAAATATTAAAAATACCTCTTATTAGGGTAATCTCAGGCACCTGGAAGATTTACAGGTACTATAATCTACTGAAATGAAACATTAGGGGATGTGATGAAGTCCAGTACGTCATCTGAGCCCAGATCATTTGTAGGCTCATAAAGAAAATATCACCTTCTTGACAAACATTTTGCAGTGCTGTGGTTTTCCATGCTGCAATGGTAGGATACTGGAAGAGGAAGCTCTTCTGACATGCTAATAATTTAATTTTGCATTCAAAGTGAGTCCTTTTATTGACTTCAGTAGATTTTGGATCAAGATCTGAGACTAGTAAAACGAATGTTAACCAAGTGAGAGCCTATGTGGCTGATTCTCAGTCGAAATACGATTATATGTGAGATTCATGGCTTACAAAAAGCTTTGATATATTTGCATTTAAAAGCTTGTAAACCATTCCCAGGACAGATTTGTTTTCTTTTTTCGAAGTCTTCATTTCAAGAAGACTTCAAAAACAGACAGTATAAGACTTCGAATACAGACAGTATTCACTTACTGTTCTTCTCTGTACATCCTTATTTTTAATTTATGATGGACCTTGTTCTTATTTTCACCAAAGACTTTAATTTTGTACTGAATTAGTAACTATAATTTAAGGATGGTAAAAGGATTTTGTTCAACATGATAATTAAATGTATATATTTCAAATTACTCCACTTACAATCACAATTAAAAATCAGAGCAAAACATGTAAATTATTTTGATTATTACTTGGCTTAACAGGGCTATAGTCCAATAATCACATCTTATTACATAAAGACTCTTGGTTTTCTTACTCCTTTTTACTTTATTATTACTTATTATCAATCACTAGAAGAGATGAAGTCTCCTTTTCTTTCTTTATGTTCCTGAATCTGGAACAACAGCATTGCACATATTAACATAGGACTTTGCATATGTGAGAAAACGAATCTAAATGAAGCTTTTAAGACTCAATAAATCCTTTTATTAACACAAGACTGAAGTATAAGCAAACTTCTCTTTGAATGACTAGAAAAATACACTTAATGCTCCACAGATATCTTAGCTGCAGATTACATATTTATGACAAATATGAAATACACATTTTTACAAAGGAAGCTCCCTCTCCAGAAAATACCTACGTGGGTTTGTTGTTTTTTGGTTTGGCTTTTGGTTGGGTTTTTTTTGTGTTGGTTCAGTTGGTTTCTTTTGTTGCTTTGGGTTTTGTTGGTTTTTTTTTGTTTTTTTGGTTTGGTTGGTTGTTTTTTTTTTACTGCAGGCCTCCAAGTTATACTTTGAACTACGTTGCTGACCACTTGCATTCATTAAAGTTGTCCAAACACTGTGCAGGAAGGATGCTGGCAATTTCTGTTCTCTTGGCATTTTTAGCTTCACTAATTACATTCTCTTGGCCTGAATTTCCCCTGCAGCTTCAGAAAGAAATGGTTTCCTTCTCCATTCCTCACAAACATTTTTTGTAGTTTTACCCGATACTGTTAAATAGGCCCAAATATGTTCTGCCTTAGAAGAAAATATATTTGAAGCGCAATGGAGAAAGGAAATTGAATCTTTGTTTATTTTCATTTCACTGCCAACCAGTCTGGTTATCACTGAACACATCTACAATGTATAAAATCCATAGATTTTACATTCTCTCTTCTTCAGGATTATATTTCCTATCAGATCCTTCTAATTCCTCAATTTCTCTACTTTCAATTACTATTTCTATTCTCCATTGAAATTGTCTTTCCCAAAGACTGCGCCACCCTTTGAAAAGCAATAATTTTGATGTTCCATGCCTTCCCTCTTTCAACAAAATATTCTAAAAATACTGATCAAATCTCATTTCAGGAGCAGATGAAGTAATTCTTTAACATACAGATAATTAGTCCATAAAACATTTTGCATTGTTAGCTTATACCAGCTCAGACCAGCTACCAGGTGTTTTCAGATTTGCTTGCACGTTTCTGTGTGTTTATTTTGGGGGGTACACCACTGACTAAAAAAAAAAAAGACCTGACAGCAAAATGTCTTTCAGGCAAATCCAAACTATAGATAAGTTTGAGCAACTTTTTTCAATCTAAAACCTCCTTATTATTAGGTTCAGATTCTTCTTCTCTGTCCATATGTAAACAAACATGAAAACCAATCCGCAATGCAGCACAAGCACATCTCCTCTCACAAGTGCATGCTCTCACCCCACAGAGCACTCCCTCAACCCAGGTTGCTTGTCTAAGCAGCAGCACAATTAGCTGTGTGCCAGCAGTGCCGGCTGCTCAGTGCCAAGCCCCTTTTAAATGCTTCTGCTATTTACTTGGGGAAATTTTTTAAAAGGGCAGTACAATGATAGATCAGTGACAAATTATAGCTCAGTTCTTCACTCACTGTTTGGCTCATCCTCCCTCCTTGGCAATTCTTTGAAAAGGGAAACTAAGAGCCATTAAGAGCAAAAGAAGTCAGATACACAAAAAATACTAGACTTTTAATTTTTTTCCCTTTCTCTCTCTTCCCTGAATGATACCAGGATTATTCCCTTGCTTTCAAAGGAAAATCCCAAGACCAATGAGAAGGAAAACAGAACAGGCATAAAACTGGGTAAGGAAGGTCTAGAGGACAGTGAATATCTCTGTCTGGAAAATATGAGGTTTGAAGCTCTATTTGCTCTTATGCTAAAGGAATGCAGGGGGTTACAGAAAAAAAGGAGGAATTTTGAAGGAGTATTTTATACAGGCTATTAACCTAGCTAATTATCTATCTTCAACACTTCAGTTGGTTAATTTTAACTGAGCTTCTTATGATCTATGATGCCTCCATAGAGATTGGGTACTGAAAATTAATTTTGGGGCCAAGGCAGTGTAGGACAGGCACATTCCAAGAAGCATGGCTGAAAGAGATTACTTATAAGAACATAAATAAATGGACTTTGGAGCCAATAGCAGTGGGTAGCACTTAAGAACACTTCCAATGCCCAAAGTGATGACATCAGTCATTCTCTAGTCACTGTCTGATACTTTACATGAAATAATTTGAGAAGGGGTCCGAGTCTTTACTGTGCATGTGCCTATGAAAGCACAGGCTGCACTAGGTAGGTAACAAAAGGTTCATTGACTATCTGAAGCCAAGAACTAAATGGGCAATGGCACCTTTCCCTGACAAACTATTCACAGGTTTCTGTCACCAACTAAATAAAGACGTTAGACTTGGAGGCTGAGCTTGCTCTGTGACCCTTGCACTGCTAAAACAGGCAGGATTACCTGATTGCAGCTTTCCTGCTGGCCTGAGGCTGGTCCTGCGAGGGCTTAGAGGAGTGGACATCCCTTCTCTTGTGTTGGATCTTTCAGCAGTCTGGGAGGAATGGAGGCAGCTTGAGACAGGGTGAACCTAACCTACAACTGCTTTATTCACTGTATTCTCACTTACTGGGTGACTACTGGAAGCCTTTCACCCTTTACTCCCCTGCAATGTAGTGGTGACTCATTTAACCATCAGGTCCACTGATTTTTCTGGCCCCAGATGTTAGCAGTCACCAGCTTGATGAACAAGAAGCTTGGTCCAGAGAAGGACACATACAATGTCCCTGCTCAGTCAGCTATAAGTCTGTCAATCTTGTTCAGAGAGATTCGTTGCTCATTTGGGTTACCAAACTACCAAAGAAAGCCAAAAAAACCACACACCTGCTAGTAACCAAGGTCTTTACAAATATTCACAGACTGAAGAGGAAAAGGGGCTCTTCCACATGTTCAAACAGGGGAAAAACTCATTTTTGTTGCTCTCTGCAAATCAGCAAGGTAGAACATTTTGTCTGGATTGAAACACATTAAAAAGGAGACTTGAGTATAAAAAGTATTCACAGAAGGCACTCGCTGACCCTCTGCTCCTCTGAAAATCACTTCTCCCATTACACATTCATCACCATTAATGCTGTCTCTGACCATGACCACCCTGTCCCTGGAGAACCCCTGGGAAAAAACCTCCGTGGGATGAAAGTCAGACCCAGAAGGAAGAAACATGCGGGCTAATTTCACTTCAGATTAAACTCAAACCAGACCGCAGTAGCCTTCAGTGTGAATGATTTGATGGATTACCAAGTAATATTCTACGACATGTAGGGATGGATTCTTCAAAAGGATTAGACTTCCCCCCCCTTCAGAGGTTTTGCATTTAAAGAGAGAACAGCCCTTCCACTGCTTAGAATTTGTAAGCAGATAACCTAGAGAGATGCTGTTCAGGGGGTTAATTTTTTAAAATATTTTTTTAAACTATCCTCCACCCCAGCAAAAATAATGTTGTTTTCTCATTATCATTTTGATCAATCTGCTTTACTGCTTCATGTTTTCATAAAATAGTGCATCTAGCCTAGGAAATGTCTTTTTTACTGAAAATACATGTTTTTCCCTTCTTGACTGCTACAGACAATATATCTCTCACAAAGTAATAATGTACAACACTATACAGCATAATGTATCACCTATTCATATAATTCCAAACAGAACCTATACACTCATCTTTACTATGGCTGTAATTTAGATATATTGAACAATATAACCTTTTTTATAGTGGGAACCTATTTTTTTTTTATTATGCACATGAATTGAGTATTTCTAAAAATTGTTTGCACTTACTCAACAACTCACCCAAGGAAACTCTGGGGATTTCTCAGATAAATACATTTCTGCCTTGCAGAGGTCAAGAGGTAGAACTTCCATGCATAAAGCATCAATGCAGCTTTTACAAATGTAACAAGTTGGGAAGCAGATAAAGAAATAAACCCAGATTACTTAAATACTTCATTATTAGAATTTCTTAAAGACATCTCCCCACTGCTTTGGAGAGGTTAAGACTCCTACAGATATACTTCAGTTAATTTGAATACTGTCCAGTAGATGCAGTGACATAGAATCATAGAATCATAGATATTAGGGGTTGGAAGGGACCTAGAAGATAATCTAGTTTTTTAGACATAGGTTTTAGCCACATAAAGAAAGCACTCACAGGTTTTTGTAAAATATTTTTTGTGATATATTGAATTCTATGCCCCTTATGGTGGTAGCTGAATCAACTGAAATCTACCTTGGGCTGTGCCAGCCTATCACTTGTAGAAGTAATCTACATGAGAGACATACTCCAATCCCAAGCTTTATTCATGTTGGGACAGGTCCTCATCAACCCATGGGTGGATTTGTGATAGAGGTGCCCCAGCAAGTTATAAGTTTACACAGATTTGGCTATTGCTACAGTGTCTTCAGGGAGATAAAGAAAGAAACTAAACCTCAAGTCCTCCTGTCTTAGATTCATGAGGCTACACTGCTGAATATGCAAACCTGCCACACCACATCTGTTGTCCAAACAGTGGAAAAAAGGGCCAAACTTATACTGCCTGCAGATCCTGCCTAGTTGCAAACACCATGAACATCATCAAAGATGCACTATGTGGTTGACTTTTCTAGTCAATATCAACCATTCAGTGAAGATCAATTGCATGCTGTCAGCTTAGAATATCCTCGCTGAAAGCAAGGGGATCCTGAGGCCAAGACAAAGAAGTGGTTTGTTTTCTTCCTGCATTTGCTTTTAGCACACACTCAGCATGTTCACAAATCTCTCCCTTAGAGTGGGCTTAGGCTCCTACTTTAAAAGTCACTGACTGTGGAGAGAGTAATACTTACATAACTACAGGTATATGCAGCATAATTTTAGGTGCTCTTAAGATCACAGAAACAGACTGAGCAATGGACAAGTGCTGGAACCCAGAACACTTCCAGAAATGACCTAACCACCTTAGGCATTTTTTACTCGCCTTTTGACTCATCAATCACTCTGCTAGCAGCTTTGAAACATTTTCATTTTCTTTTACTCCTAGCCCTTCTTTACTATATTTGTAACCACAGCCTCCATCTGAACAGCTAATGGCATGATCCTAATCACAGGGTCAAGGAAACAGTAACGTTGATGCAGATGAAAAATAATACATATACTTTTTTTTTTTTTCCTTTGCTGCCTCAGGGTTTGTGGGTGTCTGCTGTGACAAGGATAGTACATGCTGCTATCCAGTTAACATACACAGCATGATCATCAACAATCACTAGGAGAGACACTATTTTCTAAACCTTCTTCTGCTGTTTATTTAGAAGATGTGAGCTACAGAGGAAAGCAAAGTACACATGTCCACACCTGATGAAAAGTGAAAGAGATTTGTTAAAAAGCTTCATTAAAGTTATGTTGTTTTTCCTGAAGTATATGTATGTGTTTTGGAATTGTAACTATTGCTATCTATAGCAAAGTTTGAGCAATAAGGAAGGTGAAAACCCAAAAAGTTCTACCTGGCAAAGAGCCAGATCTCCAA
This sequence comes from Ceyx cyanopectus, assembly GCA_013401355.1. Taxonomy (NCBI): domain Eukaryota; kingdom Metazoa; phylum Chordata; class Aves; order Coraciiformes; family Alcedinidae; genus Ceyx; species Ceyx cyanopectus. Next base: position 20,394 of record VYZU01008007.1, read on the forward strand.
TTACAGCAAGGACTATGGGAATAAAAGTAAGAGATTTTAATTGGTGCCCAAGGGGAAAGGTCAGTCTCCTCTGAACAATGGGAGTCTTCGGGGGTAATTGACTGATGGCTTCTGGGAGAGCTTGCAAATGTCAGTAACATATCTGAAATGGTAGCAGAAGGAACGGTTTGGCATCCTGGAACATATGGAAGAGTTTTGCTGGTAGAGATATTATAAAAAGAGAATAGTGAAACACTAACAAGGGACATAACTTGGAAGACAGCTCTCAGCTCCAAGGTTCAAAATGTCAGACATGTTTCAAAAGATGTGGGAGAACTTCATTTTTAAGACAAAAAAGGAATATTGGAGTGTACACTAATGTTAGACACACAGGCTCTGGGATAGGAGATGATTTGTGATCATTGTCCACCGCTACACTGGATGACTGACTTAAGCTTCCTCTATCCCTCTGCAATGGTCTAGTACTACTCTTCCCCCCGAGGACTCTTTGAATAAATTATGCTTCCTTCATTTCTCTTTTTTTTTTTTAAAAAAAAAA
>VYZU01008014.1:0-11116 GCA_013401355.1 Ceyx cyanopectus
AGGGCATCCTGGAGGAGACTATGGGTCCTGGTAGTTTCCTTGGGATCTGGGGGAGTCCCCAGGAGGCTTTATTTGGGTCTGGGGGCATGCTGGAGGAGAGCATTTGGGTCTGGGGGGTCCCCAATATTTTTTATTTGGGTCTGGGGGCATCTTGGAGGGGGATATTTGAGTTTTAGGGTGTTTATTTGGGACTGGGGGTTCCCCAGGATGTTTTATTTGGGTCGGAGGGCATCCTGGAGGAGATTATTTGGGTCCTGGGGGTTTTATTTGGGTCTGGGGGCGTCCCAGAGGGGGGTCTGTTTGAGTCTGGGGGGGCTGATTTGGCACTTGGGGCGGTCCCCGGGGAGGTTATTTAGGGCTGGGGACGTTTAATTCGCTCTAGGGGGGGTCCCAGGGGCGCGGCGCCGGAGTACCGCGCTGTGGCCACCGGGTGGCGGCAGAGAGCGTGAGAACAACAGCGCACGCCCTGGGCCCGTACTGCGCCTGCGCGACAGCCTCATTAGATATGCAGCGCGCACACGGGGCCGACCAATAGGGGGGGCGCTGATGCGGCTGCGCAGTAGGCGGGGACTCTTTTAGTCCCCGCCGGCGGAAGAAGAGGGCCGCAGCCCAGGGATACCGGCGCAGCACAGGGATACCGCCGCAGAAGGAGACCTCCACGAAAGGAGACCGGCGCGGAAGGACACCGCCGCCTCGGGGGTGCATGAATTCGCGCCCGAAATCCACCCCGAGACCGCGGACTGAGCTGCGGGGGCGACCTCGCCGGCCCTGTCCCCTCCCGAATTCCCGGAAAATTCCTTGATTTATTAATTTATATTTAAACATATATAAATTAAAATATAGAAGCGGTTTCTGTGGCCACTGCGGCTCTTGACTACGTTTGGGGTCTTCTCCAGGGGGAGTTATTTGAGTGTGGCAGGGCTTATTGGGGTCTAGGGCGGTTATGTGCACCTGGAGAGCGTTATTTGGGTATGAGGGTGTCGCCCGGAGGGTCTATTTGAGTCTGGGGGGCTGATTTGGCACTTGGGGCGGTCCCCTGGGAGGTTATTTAGGGCTGGGGACGCTTAATTGGCTCTAGAGGGGGTCCCGGGGGCGCGGCGCCGCAGTATCGCGCTGTGGCCACGAGGCGGCTGCAGTGAGCGCGAGAACAACAGCGCGCGCCCCTGGGGCCGTATTACATATGCGCGCCGCACGGGGGGGGGGACAGCACGTAATGAACGGCGTGACGTCATCACGTCTGCAGTATCTCTGGTTCACGCTGGTGCAAAAGGGTGGGACCGAGGGGGGGAATTACATAATTTATGTATTTATTTATAAATATTTCTAAATTTATTTATAAATTCTACTCTATAACCTGTCTCTGATGTCGGCCTGTGGTGATTACTTGGCTCTGGGGGCACTGCGAGGGGGAGTTGGTTGGGTCTTGGAAGGTTTGAGTCTGCGGGGGGTCAACAGGAGGCTTTATTTGGGCCTGGGGGCATCCTGGAGGGAGTTATTTGGGTCTTGGGGGTGTTATTTCGGTCTGGGGGATTCGCCAGGATGTTTTATTGTGGTCGGGGGGCAACGTGGAGGGGGTGTATTTGGGTCTTGAGGGGTTTATTTGGGTCTGGGGGGGGACGCCACCACCGAAAACCTCCTCCACATCTGCTCTGTAAGAATGCTGTAGTCTTCAAAGAAAGCAAGTGTTAATTGTGCAGTTTGAAGAGAAGAAAACAGACTCCTAAATATTGTTCTTGAATATGTGCAACAGCAGGTTACTATTTCATCTGACAGATACTTAAATAAAATCCTCCACCTACAGGCTGAATTAGAAAAATATTTTTATTTACAAGAGTAAATAATATAGTGCAAGAAGAGTGGATGTAACCCTCAATAATGCATAGATTGATTCAAATTTTATAGTCTGTGATCTACATCATTTTGGAGAGGTGCATGCACACCTGCTTGAAAGGTCAGACTTTTCATACAGCCACTTACCAGACAGCTTTAAATCAGAGAAGGCATTTGCACTCCATACTTATTTTCCATATATCCCATCTAACATTTATCAAATAAACTGTCACTTAAACAGGTGTCTTTAAGAGTTACTGTAGAACATTAGATAAATCTTTGCCAATACCTATGGAAGAATCAAAAAATAGATTGTTTATTCACATTCTGTCACCTGTTCACACTTAAATATTCTTTTATTATTTATTATGTAATAAGAAACTCTTTCAGCTCTTTCGGCTCTTTGCAGGGCCGAAACATTTTGCTGCATCCAACGAGGAGGGGCTGACAAGTATGAAACTTTTACCAAGGGGTAGCCAGCAGAACTCCTATGGCAAGATCGTATTTTTATTTCAAAACAAAACACTTTTGCATCAAAGAGTCAGGATGGAATATAAGACAAAAAAAAAAGAGAAAAAAAAAAAAAAAAAAAAAAAAAAAAAAAAAAAAAAAAATAACACAAAACCCGGGGGGGGGGCCCGGAAATTGGNGGCTGGTGTGCCTGGAATTTGGATATTGCTGGTGGCTGGGATTCACTTGTAAGTAATTTCCATGCTTCCAGCTTGGAAAACTCTGGTAACTTCACCAGTGAAATAAACTCAAATGCAGTAAAGGCAATTTAGTAAGATATTAGATGTGTGAGTAAACCATCAAAACCAGTGGGAGGTCTGCTCATACTTCAATTTGGGGAAGACTTTGCACGTTTCCTTCTTGTCCTTCAGTGAAATTCAGTATGATCGTGTGTTGGGTATAGTGAGATAATCTGCATTATCTGCATTATCTATTTGGAGTCTTCAATAAATTATGGGAACGGTTTTCCTCTACAGTGGCTAAAGGAGATAAGTGAATTTCCCTTGAGTTTTGGCTTTTGGACTGCATTATTAATGCCACTGTTAGGGTTGGCTGCAAGTTCTTTGTAGTTGTCCATATCCCATATTTCCAACGGGACATCAACCTCAAGAAAACTACACTTCAGCTTGTAACAAGGGGATTCTGAGGGTTTGGCTCCTGCTGTGTTGAATCATTTGAAAGTGCAGACTCATCTTGCTGTATTAGTCTGGTCGCATCCTCGCTGCTGTTCCCTGAAGAAGGTGGTGCAGCTGCCAGTGGTTCTGATCTTGTTCCAGAAGAACTATGGGCTTCAGAAAAACATCAACAACTATTCAGAAAGACCCCACTGCATCTAGGAAATCTACTCATCAATATTTAAGTATTATATGGGTATAAAATTACATGTAAGGATAATACTTGAAGGTTAAAAAATAGCGAAAGGCATATAACTGTAACTTTAACTATATACTCTGTACCCATGTAGTATGATTCCCAAGTTACAGAATTTGTAGCTAGCTAGTAAGAAAAGAAAGCAGAGTTTCAGAATTATTTCCATAGATTATTATTCACAGCTACACATCTTAAATGCTAGCTAGGAATTATAAAATTCAAATATTATTTCTGTATCAATGATATTTTTAGTTTTAGTACTATTCATTATAGGTGTAGAGTCAATATGGAAAGTAATTTTTTTCTGCATTTTATTTCAGAAATACATCAGAAACCAGTATTTTCTGACATAGGCTTCAACTGCCTACTGAGATTAACCACAATATAAGGAAACGTATTTAGCAGAATAAATTCTTTTCATAACTGGCAGTATTAATCTCATAATGTCCCAATCAAGAAGTGAAACACTTGTTTAAAGCAGGGAATGCTTTTTAAATTATTACATTATTTTTGTATGTGATGGGGTTTTTTTTCCCCTTTCCCAAGCAATGTAGTTTTGTTTCTTGTATCTCTGTCAATATGCTAAAAAAAAAGAGTTTTAACAGACTGAAGGCTGGCATTTGGTTTTCTGTCCCTTACTATTCCCTGTCCCATCAGAAAAGAGAACATACAACAGGTATTTACAGGTTTGTCAGGAGGAGTCTGCAAATGCTGACTAAATGTATTTACTGGTTCTGTTACTGGTCTAAAGAAGCTGAACTGTCTCCTAAATTACTCCAATGTAACAGTGAAAGTGAAACTCACTTTTTCTCCCACCTTGTATCTCAATGGATCCAAGTCATACTCACTGAGTGTTGCAGACATAATATATTAAATCAAAGCCATATTATTGATACTGCATGTTGAGAGATGGGTAATAATCTCTTATTTCAACTCAGAATCTCCTGCAGTTAATGCTTTTAGTAGGAATCTCCTTTATTAAGGGATATTCTCCAGAAACCAACAGTTTTAAACCTATGTCTCATTTCATCCACATCTTTTCCATTATCGAAAAATAACTTGCACACCTAAGAAGCTGCTTTTCAGAGGTACCTCTAACAAATCTAGAATCCCTGCTTTTATTTCATATGTAAATTTAAAAATCAAATAATTTTAAAAAAAAATACTCCCTTCTTTGGTTTTACTGTGACAAATACTTACAAGATAAGGACTGAAAATACTGCACTGCAAATGCAACCAGAATTGATAAAAGAAAGGTTCCCATGAAGTAGATCTGTGACAGTAAGTTAAAAAACATTAATTAGAGCAGTGCAAACCCAAGGCAGTGCTGCACATGAACTGTGCATACATCAGAGGAGCTTAGGGGGCTTCTAGATTCTAGCAGAATATAAAGTAGCAGTACTGAAACACAAATTAAAAAATATATTTCTATTTACTGAAATGAAAACCAAAGGTTTTAATAATCAATAATAATAATTAGGTACAAGTGACAGAAATTTCAATTTACATATTCCAATCACCTCTACATCCCAGCCTCATGGAAAGACAGCCTAATAGGGACCAAAAATTCACAGACTTGGGAACAACTGTCATCACTCTTACCTGAACATTGTTTTCTGCTGTACCAAGAGCTACCTGAAGCTTTTGGCATTTTTCCCTTAAGCTGTCAGCTTCATCCTGGACCATCTGCAATTCAGTTTTAAGCTTTCCCAGATTCTTCCTTAAAATACTTTCCTGGTTTTGAAACTCTTTTCTTAGCTCTGCTTCTTTTTCTTTGCAAGCATGCAGGCTTTCTGCTGTAAAAAGCTGAGATCTTTTCAAAGAATCAAGTTCATGTTCATAGAAAGACTGAGCTTTGCTGAGCTTGCCTTCGTAGTCCTCAATGAGTTTTTTCCTTTCCAGCCTCAACTCTTCAACTTTACTGTTTAAATCTTCCAGCTCTAGTCTGTGCAGCTCCTCTAGCTTTTCCTGCCCCTTACTTAAAGTAGCATTCTGAGTCTGTTGAGTCTTCAGGAGCTCTTGAATCTCCAGCCTGTGGGCAGCTCTCAAGTCCTCCAGAGCCGTGCGCTTGTCCTTCTCGTACTGCACTTGCAACTGGATGAAGCTTCTTAGCCTCTCCTCAAATTTCTTCCTGATTTCTTCTACTTCTCTTGACATAGTCACTACACGTTGGACATGCTGAGCCTCTGCACAAAGCTGCATGTCTTCAACTCTATCTTTATAGGCTTCAAATTCTGTCAGAGCCTGGTGCTTCATCTTCTTATGATCTTCCAGTGACTCTTCCAGAACTTGGATCTTTCTCTTGAGATCCATTTCTTCCGCAACTTTGCTTTTGTACTGCAAGATCTTCTCTCTGGTCTCTGCAAGAATTTGTTGAATTTCTTCTTCATGAGCATCCTTAAGGGCTTGGATAGCAGCTTCGTGTTCATCATTTTTAGTGTTCAAAGCATAGATTACCTACAAACACAAAATAACACTGTATTACCAAAAAAAGCAATTGAGTTATCCATCAAATCATAAAAAAAATCACCTATGCACTCTGAAAGTTACTTTGACTGATACAAATAAGACACCAAATGTTCTTATGAATATAAGCTGTATAATCTTACACATTTTGTACAATAATCTTTACTTTTTAACCTAGAAATTTGCCGATTAATAAAAAATTGGTTGTGCTTGACTATATTTGTAGTGTTTCATTCCAGAGTCACAGACAGAAGCATGGGCTCTGCAAGAACACTTGAGATTGCCAGCTAAAGATCCTAGTACTCTTCATACAAAACAATAACATCATTATTTAATACAAGTAAAAAGGCTCATATTTTGTGGTGTAGATAAGCAGCTCTTGCTGTGTTAGCACTGGTGACTTGAACTACATGGCACAGAAACAACCAGAGGTAAGCAGTGTTTGTGGCTGAAAGAGGAAAGTTAGACTATTTGGCAGGGAAATATTTTTGACTGCAAACCAGATGTTGTAGCTTGAAGAGCTGAGCAACTCTTGCATGNAATTTAAGCATTTCAAGCATGCTGACCTTAACCTGCCTTATATCATAAAAGTGAACAAAGGTAATGATTACAGGAGTTGCTGTTCTCCAGAGGAAACTCTAATCAAATGGAAAACTTGAAGAGGTTGATAAAGGGGAAAAAAAGACTTACCTGTAATAGAGTTCCTGCAGAAGTGATGCATTACTAGAATGTAGTGCTTGATCAATTTCCAAGTGGTCCAGAATGTACGAAGGTATGGAGTTGCCCTCTTCTATGGCAAGGGCCAAATTAAAGAAACCCTAAAAGCAAAAAAGCATACATGCTTTTTAACAATTACATTTTCAGTTGTATATTTAAGGTCCACTGCAAGCATCAAGTAGCTAAATAATTATAACTGTCTTCTATAAATTCATTTAGTATGTAATCCTCACTGAATAAATCGTTAAGAGCCTTTGCTCCTACCCATGCTCACAGATAAATACAGAAGATGCAAAAGCATTAACATTCATTTGTTGTGATGTCATTTATGATGTAGAAAACATGTGGAAGAAAGATCGAAGCTTTCTCATTTTTAGTAGCTCTGTGATCACAGCCACCATAGCGAGCTGTACGCTTTACTAGGGNAATACATACCAGAGTACATTGTACAATATTGTTCCAGGAAACTCTCATGTAAAAATAAAGCAATGCTAAGGAGCATGGACTAATTGATTCTTGGTTACTATTATTCCAGCACCTATGAGAGAAGATTAGAACACCTCATTAGTCCTCCTCTACAGTTTGGAGGCATCTGTCATCTGGGGATCACAAGTGGGTTTGCAACAAACTTCAGTAATCCAGAAATCCAAGCAGATATTCTCATCATTGTCTTACAGATGGTGAAGTAAAAACTAACAGAAATTCCAGAGGAATTTAATTAAGCACAGAATACCTTATCCTAGGAGTGTATTTTCTTTTCTTACTAGTCAACAACAGGTCTAAACATCCAGGCTACCCCTGCCAATCAGTCACAGTCCAGGGTCATGTTCAAGATCCTTCGTTCTAACTGATGCAAGTCAACAGCTGTAGGACTTGACTTGAGATGACATGTAACAAATTTAGTTGCCTGTGCTGGCCACTGGTGCCTAAACCCCCTTTAGAGACAGTGGAGTCAGAGCTTGAAGGGTGCTGTAGCTGACTAGCTATGAGACACCTCTTGTTGGGTGAGCTGAGCAGCTTCCTGAGCTCCATCAATTAGGACTTCACCTACTAATGAAATTTAGACAGCTAAAGCACAGGCAGCTATTTTAAGCTGATTCTTTTCTACTAAGCTGAGAAAGGAAGGGCAAGGAGGGTGCATATATACACACACATAAAAACCCTCTAGAATGAAAAAAAAAAAATTATATGTATGCAAACGTACATGCCCTTCTGGAAAAAAGTGTATGATGATGGGAAAATCCTGCATCACTATCAACTCTGGACTCGCTCTCACTGCAAAGCAGGGGGATTCAGCCCGAGGGAAGGCAGAATTCAGGCTCCATTTTACAATCCCAGATGGACCAGCTGGTCCAAATGCTCTATTTATCTGGCTGGCAATTTCACATGGAGTGGAGGTAATCTAGGCTACAAATTCAGGTTAACTGCAGCGAAGAACAATTTCAGCAGATTGTTGGTGAATTGACAAATGAGGTTTTAATGTGGCATCGTCTCCGCTTTTTGAGGGTCACACAACACTCACTAGCAAAACAGAAAATGAACTGTGCATTCTTGGTTCACAGGCTCATATATTAACTGTTAGCACATCCTTCTTTAAATGTCTGAAAAGGAATTTCATAAAGCCACCAGGTAATCTGTAAACCTTCCCATTTTCACTGTTCTGTACTAGAACCAGCGGTCTCTCATTAAGAAAAAAAAAAAAAAAGATAAGAAACTATATAGAAATTGTCAGTGTCTAACTTAGCAACTAAATACGTAAAATTGGAAAAGACCTCCCAGAACATTAAATCCAGTCCCTGCTATTTCAGGTAACCACATATAATCAGGTCTCTTTAACACACAAAAACTCAAATATATTTAGGTAATTTAAGCATTTCAAGCATGCTGACCTTAACCTGCCTTATATCATAAAAGTGAACAAAGGTAATGATTACAGGAGTTGCTGTTCTCCAGAGGAAACTCTAATCAAATGGAAAACTTGAAGAGGTTGATAAAGGGGAAAAAAAGACTTACCTGTAATAGAGTTCCTGCAGAAGTGATGCATTACTAGAATGTAGTGCTTGATCAATTTCCAAGTGGTCCAGAATGTACGAAATGCTTAANACATTCATTTGTTGTGATGTCATTTATGATGTAGAAAACATGTGGAAGAAAGATCGAAGCTTTCTCATTTTTAGTAGCTCTGTGATCACAGCCACCATAGCGAGCTGTACGCTTTACTAGGGAAATATGACTGAAAGCAGAAATGGATTCCTACTCTGTCACTGTTTAATTCCCTTCCACCCAGCTCTACGGATCAACAGCAATCTGAATAGTGAAATTGAGAGCAGAAATCCCCTCAAGACAATTTGGGTCCTTATTCTTACAATTTTGCCTACTTGGACAAGTCTTAGGCATCCCTGTGTCTCTTCAGAGCCATGCAGATGAACAAGACATGTTATTACAGGACTTCCCATTAGTTTGTCTTTCATACTTCAAAGTAACTGAATCTTTTTTTTTTTTTTTGCTATTTTAGCAGACATGCTTTGTCCCAGTATTCTCAAAACAAAACCCAACTATGCTACTTCTAATAAATTCACATACCAGATACTGTCTGAGGACATTGTCACAGGGTCAGGGAGAACAGTATATTGCACCAAGGAAACTTCAGGAGGGTCTGAGAGCAGGAAACTCATGTGTTGAAACACTGCATGTCTTTGGTAATGTGATATGGTGTATCTTATAATTACAAAGCATTTTAAAATTAAGCTTTTGTTGGCAGGCTGAACATAATTCACCCTAGGAGTCACTCCATATACCAAGGAAAATGGGCCAGACTTCTTGTTTATACCCTAAAATAGCAGAGGATTGGACTGGAATACAACTCAGCAGTCTACTAATTCTTCAACGTGCAATAGCAAAAATACCAAGGTGAAAACAGAATCAATTGTGCCAAGGTAGGGTAGCACTGAATCAGACTGTTCTCCTTTATCTCTGGAAACAGCCCCATTCCAGGACTGTCCATCTATGTTACATTTCTCTTTCATTACCATGAAACAGCAGCTACTGATTCATAATGTATTTTGAAATAACTGTAACTTATTCAAGCAGGTTTCTTCAGGGCAGATGTAGCCAAGCAGAACAGCCAGTCTCGGATAAATTCTCAGATGGTACTAAACTCTGATGTTTTCTGAGCACATTAGAGCTGCAGACCCACCTGAGAATCTCCCTCTAATGCAGCCTGTGCGTACATCCGCAGGGAGAGCTCGAGGTCTTTAGACTGGTTCTGGTAACCATAGTAGTAGAAATCACCCATCTTCAAATAAGCTGTGGAAGAAACCAGTAGCAGGTCATTTAGAGTATTTGTAGAAATAGAATTAAGCAACTATTAGTGTGATGGGGAAGTTAGTCATTCTATTTAAAGCCCCACATTAAAAAAAAAAGGGTGCTCTTTCTCTGTGGTTGTCTCTATGGGTACTTTACACAAGCCTGCCTACTGAAAACATTTATCCTGGATGAAATTTCTCATGGTTTCTCATTGATGAATGTAGCAAATGATAATGCTACTTCTACAAAAACTGAGACTTAGACTTTATACTACATTCCTTCTTCACTGGCTGGATCTGTCCTTGGGTAACCCACAAACTTTTTATTCAGGTTAGCCCTAATAACTTTGTCAGACTTAAAACCATGTTGCCTGTTTGTTCTGTACCTGCCACTACGGTGGCTGAACCCAACTCCAAAATAACAGAACTTTGCTAATTATAATTTCATTAGTTTCAAGGCCAACCCAACCATGGACAACGTCAGGAATAGGATTTTCCTGGTCTAAAAAGAAGGAATGCCCAGGAAGCATTTCACAAATACCCACCTGTGACACTGGACAGCAATGTGTGCCAGCACAGTGGGCACTGACCTACTCAGGAGCAAGCATGACATTGCACTAGTCTGTGCTAAAGAGTAAAATCTCCCATGGCTGCATCCACACTTATCTGACCTAAGCTTTCCCCAAATGGTTTGAAACACTTCTACATCTTGCTTTGTGTATCTACAGCAGCTGCCAAGAAATCCCACCTGTTTTTACAGTGGACTATAGCAGAACATTTCCAGAAAGCAAGTTGGTTACAGAACCAACAGCAAAGGACTATGTAGACAGGCTGGTACAGAGTGGAAGGCCTTTAATTCTGTAGTGAATTATCAAGAAGAGTGATGAGGAAGAGTCAACCATACCAACTGCATCATTCCAGCCCTTGCCTGGAGAGCACTCCCACAACAGGCAGTGGCTTGAGGTCACTCTGTGTTGCACTAATCATGTAGCCCTGGTAATCTCTGCTTACAATGCTAGTCTCTATCCCAGGCTCAACACTGGGGATTTGGTCCTCCACTGCTGCAAAGAGTGGTTGTCCCCTTATGTTACTCATGTGAGGAAGTAATAAAATCCTTCCCCTGTTGAATCCAGCAAGTCTCCTCTCCTTCACTCGAATAAAATCTCAGTCTCACCTCACGAGCCTGACTGTACAAAGATTCTCTAATGTGAGATGTACCAGAGGATCTGCCAAAAGGTCAACCAAACTGCACCTCTCTAAGGCATCTACAGACTCCTCATGGAAGGCAACAGGGTTTTTCATCTCCTGTGGCTTCACACTGTATCAATGTGGTGCTCGGTTGCCATGTTGCTGTGCCTTTAAATGAGCAGCCTGAATTCTTGCAACACTCCACTTTGCCATGTGCTTACTACAAAGAA
>VYZU01008023.1:0-13557 GCA_013401355.1 Ceyx cyanopectus
TCATGGCCCACCTGAAAAATAAAACCACTTGGGAAGATTCACATTCATGTTATGTAAAAGGTAAATTTCTAGTTGAGAAAAAAAAAGAGTTCTAATAACTAATTAAACTATGGAAGCTTCTATTACCCAAAAAATGGCCTTTCCTCAGCAGATTCTCAACTTTTGGGGGTTCAGTGTTTTAAAAGGGCACCATCATCAGTCTCTTTTTCAGAAACTTTGTCTTCTCAAGATCACAAGACTCTATAAACCTACTTGGAACAGAGATTGTATAAACCTATGACCTAGCCAATCAATACTGAAACACAAGGCACGTGATTACTTACTGCTGTATTGTTTCCTCAAATGCCACGATAATGTGAAAATCCCAGAGTTCTTTCTAGGCAATATTCACCAAGAAGCCACTCAAACACTCGGGGCACCACTATTACCACTCATGAAGGAAATCTCATCTTACAAAAACTCCCCCCACTGGGGCCTTACCTTGATCAAGGCAGAAGTTCAACTACCCAGAACAAGAAAAAATGTGCAGACTGTTCTTTCTGGCACAGAAACATCTACAGGCCCCAAAAGCAAGGCTTGTAATTCTTTATGACAGCCACTGAGCAAAGGCCAGCCAGGGGTGGCCATCACCAGCAGTTGTCACACTAGTAAACTGACAGACAAAGGACACAGAGTGAGCAGAATAGAAATGGCCCAACAGATGATACCAGTGAGGACAGACCAGCCTGGAGCAGGGGAAGCTGAGGGGAGAGCTCCTTGCTCTCTGCAGCTGCCTGGCAGGAGGCTGGAGCTGGAGGGGACTCTGCTCCCTGGTGACATGTGCCAGGAGCAGAGGGAATGGCTGCAAGCTGCACCAGGGGAGGTTCAGGATGGGTATCAGGAGACATCTCTTCATCCAAAGGCTTCCCAACCCTTGGGATGCTCTGCCCAGGGAGTGGTGGGGTTGCCAGCCCTGGAGGCATCTCAGTGTCTGTGGAGCTGGTGCTCAGGGACAGGGTTCAGTGGGGAGCTGGCAGTGTGGGGTCCAAGGTTGGACTGGATGGCCCGGAAGGTCTCTTCCAACCAAAGACATGATAGGATTCTGTGAATGAAACAATCCCCCAAGTCACCCTTCGTGCAACACCAGCAACTGTTAACTGGCCTGATTTACCCCCAGAGTGGCTTGTGTCACTCCTGCATTGTCTGGAAATGTTCACAGAGTGCTTCCAACATCATCTGTAACAAAGAAACACAGCTCACTTTTCTACATCAAAGCCTTCTCCTGAAGTCTCATCACCTGTTTCCCAATTCCCTGTTGACTGGATTGCCACTATACCCAGGCAATTTTCCACACTCCTCAATAACTCAGAGGCATATGGATAGCAAATGCAGGCTCACAGCTGTCTGAAAGCTCTTCTATCACTCTGGGGCAGAACTGAAAGGCAAGATTTTCAAAGCACTTCAAGGAATATAATCACTTCGTGTTATTTTTGGTGGAAAGCTCATGAATCAAAGCCTGCAACCCCTCAAGTTGCTCAGGACAAGCTTTCACAGAATCCCAGCATGATGGGGGTTGGGAAGGACCTCTGGAAATCATCTTGCCCAGCACCCCTACTCCAGCAGGATCACCCAGAGCAGGGGGCCCAGCAGTGCAGTGTCCAGGTGGGTTGGGAATCTCTCCAGAGAAGGACTCTCCACAACCTCTTTGGTCAGCCTGAGCAAAGGTGAATTGTACAGTCTTTTCAGTAAACTCAGCAAACCTGAATCTATACTAGGTTTGCTATTCATAAAAACATGTATAGGGCAGATGACTTGAACTTTACTTTAGCCAACACAGTTCTCCGTTAAAGGAGCACTAGAAGAAATAGATGATCATGTCAGCTGCAGGTCAGTTTACTCACAAGACCAGTGTACAGTGAAAAGCTCAGTGACAATGAAAATCTAGAACAAAACCACATGCATTGCAGGGCACACTGGCTGGAAAGCACAATTACCCTGAAGTTGTAACACTGCTCAGGAGGTTGGTGCTTCCCCCACGATACCATTCAGACAGTGGTCTGATAGAAAAGCTGTCTAGGAACAAACTTACTGGTCTTAAGACAGACACCAAGTTTCACCATCAGTAGGGGCTCAGCTGAGACAAAATCTGCTCCCTGAGAACCATTCAACTCCTAATTCAGCAGTGACTGCAGTTCCTGCAAGCAGGCAAGGACTAACTGAGCTCCTCACTACACTTTCTGGGTGTGAGAGGGCAGAGGTGGGAGCTCTCCCACAGCCCCACAGGCAGCTCAGCACCTCATCCCTCCCTCAAATGGGTGCAGAGAGAGCACTCCTTGGAACACAGAGTCCCTCAGGGACTGCTCCACCTCCCAGTGTCTGAGAGCTCTGCAGCAGAAGCTTGGAAAGAAAAGGAGGAGGCAGCTTCCACTCCTTGAAGTGCAGTGGTCTCGTGGGTGTCAGTAAGTCACATACACAGCTCAGAGGAATGATCAGGGACAGGCTGCTGTTCTCAGAGACTGTGCAGTACTGATTTGTCTACTAAGATGCGGCAGAATTTTCCATGAAGATATTGACTGCTCTACTGGAAGAGAACTGATCAGGAAGGAAGTTTTCACTGCTCAGAGGTGCAGAAGTTAAATGACAATGCTGCTTAACTGCAGAAACCAATAAATGAACCCAAAGGGCTGGAATCAGAATGCTCAGAGCTGGCCATCTTTCATTCCAGCCCTCACATAAATGCCCAGTGCAAGGTATGGCTAGAACCACTTTCTAAGCAGAAACCCAGTGAAATAGCACTGATCTAGACTTCAGGTTGCAAATGAGCTTCTGAAGCCAAGCTTGCAGATCTCAGTCCAGGAAGAGGACTTAGGATCCAGGGACAGAAAGCTCCCCACAGCTGGGAGCAAGCCACAGAGCTTGGTGTTCTCTACACTGCCCAGGGATAGTTGTGGTGTTTAAAATGGTTCAGTAAGGCTCAGTGTTTCAGACTGAATCCTTACATCAAAGGGAACTTCTCTCAGGCAAAACTGCTGTAGGATTAAGACCTGTCTTCTCTCTGTTCGTGGCACATAATTCCAGTGTAGGGATGAATACAGCAACTTCCTCCTAAAGGTATTTCAACACCATGAAAGAAAAACTGTGCAACAGGCAGCCAGGTTCTGTTTTTCTGCTGGGGTGTGTCTGCTCAGGGTGCAAATGTGATTGGCGAAGTCTGTGGAGAATCAGCTGACAAGAAGACATTAGTCAGGGGAAGGCACAGATGTTACAAACACCTACACTTCATTCCAAAACTCACTTTTCTATTAGCAAACATTTGATGGCCTCTGGTCTGCTTTAGAACAACTGCCTGCTCACGGATCCTTACCAGGAGAATGTTACCTATTAGTTCAGGTAATTTGGTCTTAGAAGATACCCACATTATATTAACTTGAACCAATAGGTAAAGGAGAAAGGAAAGAGCTACTTATCCATATACTCAGCACCACTAATTACTTCTCCCTTGCCTGTTACCACTGAATTTTACATGAATGTTACACTGACTTTTCTCAATGTTGTCCAATGACAGGACGAGAGCCAATGGGTGCAAGTTGGAGCACAAGAGGTTTAGGGTCAACACAAGAAAGAACTTTTTCTCAGTGAGGGTGACAGAGCTCTGGAACAGGCTGCTCGGGGGGGTTGTGGAGTCTCCATCTCTGGAGACACTTAAGACCCACCTGGATCTGTTCCTGGGTGACTTGGTCTAGATGATCCTGCTCAGGCAGGGGGGTTGGACTAGATGATCTTCTAGGTCCCTTCCAGCCCCTAATTTCTGTGATTCTGTGATTCTGTGATTCTGTGAATACAGTCATTTATTGCACATGGTGTGTGCCTTGGGTAGTTCAGATGTAGAATCAGTGTGGCAAAGCCATTTCTGATGAAGTTCTGAAGGCAGCTTTCCTGCAGATCTAGTATTCTCTAATGGTTGCAGGCTCTCCTGCACCCATGTATATATGATATATAGGATGTGCAGTGTGCACTGCACTTCAGGCCACTCGGTGGGCCTCTCGTCTGAGGCAGTGCTGCAGGGCAGAGTGATGGCCTTGGCCACCAGCTCAGTGCCTGGCACATGCTTCTTCTGAGTAGCATCCATCTTCGGGGCTGTTGGATTTGTGGAAGGGAGTTAACTGCCCAGGGAAGGCCTGTTTAGAACAGGGGACTATTTCCCTTGTAGCCTACAAACCTTGCTGAAGGCACCTTAATTAGTGAAAAATGAGGCTAAGATATCTCCACTGTCCTCAGTCAGCTGACACTGCAAACCAATGCTGGTGGTGCCTCTTACCCTCTCACCTCACAGTTCAGCAGCTAAGCAATAGATGCTGTACATGAAACGTTTGGACATCTTCAGATGAACATATATTTAAGGAACAGGAGAGCTGCCACTCACCTTTTGCTGCTGTTGCTTCCAGGTAGAGTTATCAACCTTCTAACAAACATGGCCATGCAGGCCCTGGACAGCAACAAGTGGAAAATGGTGAGGGTAGCTGCAGAACTTCCAACCCTCTGCTCATTCAGTAGATGAATGAAAAAGTGAAACTTGGCATACATTTTGTCTTGAAGTCCAACAGACCCTTTTCAGAAGCATGTTTTGGTTATGTAAGTAATGAAAGGCATTGGCCCATGGCCTTGAAAATGCCCATACGTGCACCAAACACAACACATTAAATCCTGTGTAGAATGAGTAAGTGGAACACAAGCCTCCAAGAAAATGGAAATCTAGAAAGCTGATGGGGTTATATCAACATCTTAATTTACTAAGTTATCACTCAAAGGACTTCTACACAATCCAGTCATTTCCAGGCCCACCAACCACATTTGGAGAAAAGCTCTGTTTCCTTTTCTTCAATAAATTTGTGGGGAAATGAAGGCAAATCGGTAAAAAGAGAAGTAAATAGTTGTGTAAAGATTTAGAATGTTTTCTAGAAGCACCAAAATAATGGAAGAGTTAAAGTCCAATTATCAAAAAGCCACAGACTTCTAATCCCACAGACATTAAGAGAAATACAGCCTAAGTATTCTTGAAATTGCTCTTGGACTCCCAGTTCACTCGGGTACATTTAGCAATTTAAAGCTAAACTTTCAAAACCACAGACAGAAACATTCGTGAATGAAGAAGAATCACAGAAACATCAGGAATTCTGTCTGCTCTCTCCCACCTTCTGTCAACATTGCCATGGTGTTTCTAATCTGCCAAAATATTCCACTATTTCATTCTTTAGTACATTGGCCACTTATTTTTCTTCCCAAAGAAGTAACTGGGAAAGTTTTATAGTAAGGATTTAATTTAGTCTCTCTGAAACAATTTGCACTTCAGGAGTCAGAATCATGGAATGGTTTGTCTGTTTCCTTTGCATCCTTCTTCAGGTAATTATATATATTAATAAGACCTCCCCCAAGCCTTCTGTAGATCACGAGGTCCCAGCTCTCTCAACTTTTTACATGAGAGACATCACTTTTCAGATGACACATTGCAAACACAACGTAACATTTATTATTTTTTCCTGGTAAAATGATTTAAAAGGCTCACCTGAACTCCCTAAACATGTCATTCCAAATGACACCAGTGTTTCCTCTGAATGATGGGGAATCAGGGGTGAGCAAAGAGAACACAAGTTCTCCAGAAAGAGTTCCTGCAAAGCACTCTATAGCAAATAATCATATTTTACATGCTGGTTTGTCCCTTCTCACATTTAAAAGAGAACTTTTATGCACATGGCATATACAATTTGTTCAAACTACATTTTGGATACTTGCAATTAAACTATGAGGATATATTTTTTTCATCAGAGAAAAATTATTTTAATAGCCATAATCAACACAATCAAATATAATCAGTCTGTCAAGATAATAACATTTGAGAATAATTTACAGCAATTTTGTACCTTGCCAGCTCACATCTATATGAAGATGACTACACCTGGATAAGATATGCACCAGCATTCCCCATTTATCTCCAGCCATGCCTGAGACACATCCTGCTGTTTCCATTTGATTCCAGACACCCCTCCAGTGCTCTTACTCTGAATTGTTGGCCTCCCTTCTGAAGAAAAAGGTGGGACAGAGCCACGGCAGGGCAGCTTCACACTGGGGTCAAATCTTCTAGGTCCCTTCCAACCCCTAATATCTGTGAATCTGTGTGAATCTGTGAGGCAAAAGTACAGAATGCCCAATGAGTTCTTCTTCAAGAGAATACAGTCATGTTGGTGACTGCTGGATCTACTCTTGTGGACATATAACTTCACAGAAGTGTTACAGGAACCTTCTTTATAAAGCAAACAACCAACAAAGGAAAAAAAACCCCACAACCAAACAAAGAAAAAAAAAAACAACAAACCAACCAAACCAAAAAACCCCAACCAACAACCAGCCAAAACCCAGAACTCCTAGAAGCAGCCCAGGAAAGATGGCACTTTGATGGTGGTGTTTGTTATTCTTTGCTACAAGAGCCTCTTTTCCTAGTCACACAACGTTCAAAGCCCTTCCAGTGCTCGCAGACACAAACACATCCATTACTATTGATTCTCTTGTGGTGAATGGGAAGGAGTGTCACAGAAACTGGCCATAAAAACTGATGAGAGCAGAGCTGCAGGCCTTGGCTAGAGTCCCCTCTTTGCTAGAAGGAGTGCTTGAGTTCTTTCTGCAGTCCTGCTGCCAAGAGCAGACCTAAGCTTTTCTCTTCCACTGGTTTTAATTTGCAAGAGTACTTGTCCTGAAAGCAGAATGCACTGGAAGCATTGGAAGCCAGACAGGCTTGGAATCCTATTTTTGAAGTCTAATGATAAGGAATCCTGAAAGGGCAACAAGAAAGTTCAGGTTCTCAGTATGTAATTGATTCCATCTACAGGCAGCATGGCATGACCTGATCCTGCCAACACAAGGATCTGATCTAATCTAACCTAATCTAATCTAATCTAATCTGATCTGATCTGATATGATATAATTAATATAATATAATATAATGTAATATACTATACTAAATATAATATAATAAATATAATATAATATAATTATAATATAATATCATATAATATAAATATAGATGCACTTGCTGCATGGGTGGAAGTGGGTGGCAGTGGGTGGAGAGCACTCTTAAAAAAGCCACAGTGATGTGGGCATCTCAGAAACTTTTCAGACACTGGATGACCTCAACACAGAAGCCCAGTCTTTCTCTTTCTTTCTTGAGTAGCAAAATTACTCAGGGGAGGAAGAAGTGGGATGACTTCAAGTTTGTTTCCTTATTTAAAGAGCTCATTTCCATGATTCTAAAAAATCAGGGAAAGTAATGCCATCATGAGCAGAGCCAAGGGACTGGCACAGAGGGAACCCAAGGAAGGAAAAAGGAAAGTAAATACAGGGGAAAAACAAGCTGAGCACTATGTATTTAGCAAAAGCCCAAAATCTAGAATAAAGACAAGCAGCAGGAGGGAAACAATTTTTTGTGCCCTACTCAGTGGGCACTGCAAAACAGGAGAGCTTTACTGAGGATGAGATTTTATCAGAAGGAAATCTTCAGATGTACTGAATCAGATCAGCAGCCAGTATAATCCAATGCATTTGAGCTTCACACAAAACCACAACAAATAACCCACCCCACCTTAGATCATTAACTCCTCAAATCCATTTCAAAAGCTTTGCTCTCTGAAAATTTAATTATGAAGGTTCACTGCTGTCACTTAGAGATGCCCCATGCACTCTGCCAATCTTAAAACTCCCATTCAAGACAGCTTAAAAATTGGATAAAAAATAAATATGGAAGAATGGCTTTGGTCAGAAAAAAGCAAATCTATAAAGCTAAAAACCGACTTTCCCATAGATGGTTTCATAGCAAAAGACCCATCCTAATCTTTTATGTAACACACTTATCAGTAAACCTTCAATAAATGTTTCAACTTTTAAGAAAGCTTAAAAACAAATAAGATTTCTGAAGTTAAAAAAAAGAGCTTTGAATTTTCTAAATTGAATCTGCCTTTCAAAAAACACCCAACCAACATTTTTTGGTTTAATAGTTTAATTATTGTATGATTATCATGGGAGTACACACCACATTGCTAGGGAGGGATTACGTCTTCTGAAGTGAAGAATTTAGGTGTTGGTTCTTCCCTTGAATGTGTCTTGAGTGTTTTAATACACCAGGCTCATCTTTACGTGTCCAAATAGTGCTTGCTTGGGAACTGAGACTGCAAAATGATAGCTGAATATTCAACTCCTTGCACTGCCTGAGCAGACACCAGTTAGGGAAAAGCAAATCTGTATTCCCCTGCAAGAGCTTTAGGCAGCTGAATATGAAAATCTCCTCCTAAAATGAAACAGATCTGCTAATTATGTGAAAAGAGTTACCATAAATATAGGTGAGGAGAAGAGTGTAAGTCCAAAAAGTGTTCAGCAGATAAGCAACTGCTCAGTTCTCCTGCCCTTATCACTCTGAGGAAGCATTTAATGCTGAGATGGAGTATCTGATGTGGTTAGCTAGAACAGAGAGAAACTCGAGGCTAATTAGGAAACATGCTTCTCATTATTCATCCACTCACTAGTAACAGCTGGTTTGAGATATTGCTATAGGGATGATCCCACTGCAATACTGCCTTTGAAAGCCTTCCAAATCCTGTAAAATGTATTAATCTGTGACATCCATATGAATAGCACAGACAAGTGAAAGCAATTACTTTCTCCTTTTTATTGTGATTTGTTATCTTTGTCTGATGTGGATAGCCAATGCCAAGTATCTATCCGAGAGCCTTTTATGTTTTGATTTAAGATTTGTTTATTTATTTTGAATTATGTGGTCTATTTTGGGGCTTCAGCTAATGGAAAAATGAGGAAAACTAAACAGCCTTAATACATCAGAAAAAAAATATAACTGGCTTCCTTCAATACTCCTTCAGGAGCCCCAGATTAGGAGGTCTTTGTTAAACTAGTTGTTGGAACAAAGAAAAAAGATAGGGATGGGAAGGAAAAGGAAGGAAAGATGTTTTTCCCAAATACTTACACAATCTGCTACCACTGGCCATCTGCACAAGATCCAGAGGAGATGGGGAAAATACTGCACATGGCAACAGAGAGATGTGTAGGAAGGGGCAGAGGTGCAGCAGAGAGCCTGCTTGCACAATTCCTGAGCCAAGCCAGAGGGTACTACCTTGTTTTTCTGACGTTGATCAAATACTCTTCTGTCTCTCCTGAAGACACAATCCAAACAGGAGCAGCTGCTTGGATTCGAGGGCACAAAGGGAATGGCACCACAGAGGACTCCTGCTGCTTTACAACAGCCAGGCTGCTCTGGAAGCTGGTTCCAAGCCGTGGTGAATCCCAGGCTGCCTTTGGCTCTGCTAAAACACGTGGGGGACACCCGGAGCCCCCAGTGCTCACAGTGCACCCCCATCACCGTGGCTGTGCCTGCCCATCCCAGCAGGGCTGCAGTGAAGCGTGCCCAGTGCCACCTCACAGTGCTAAACACACGCAGGCTGCCCCGGAGGGCTGCTGATCTCAGCTCTGGGCTTCGGCCTCCCACAGCACAGCAGTGAGGAGTCTCCCTTTTGGGAAGCACCTAGAAAAGCCTGAGAAATGGCACCAGCCCTATTTTTAAATAAAAGGACCAAGAACCATTTCCTAATGAGCAAAAGCATAAGGAGTTGAGAAGCAGTTAAGGAAGGGACAGAAGGGAACAGCAAGCTCAGAGGGAGCTCTCAGAAACCTCAGAGCCCCACAGCTCCTGGCTTTCTGCAGCCTTCTAAAGCAGCCACATATGCCTGGCTGTAATTTGGGTGCTATTTCTTTTTTCCTCCCCTCTGTATCACACATTAAAAAAATATATATTAAAAAAAAATGAGGAAAAGGGAGAAAATGTTTTGTTCACAAAGCCTTGTGCCTGCATTCTCCTGGAGAAAGCCAACACGCCGGAGAGATCGCTGCCATCACAGCTACAGGGACCAAAGAAATCAGGGCCTGGAGCCAGTCTTGCTCAGCACAGAGTCCCCAGCCTTGCTGCCAGGTTTTCCAACAGGAAGCTTTGATCCAACAGCCCAGATGGGTTTGGATCATACCCTAAGCCTGCAGCATGTCTTGTGTCCCTGATGCTTTGGAATGGCACGTGGGGGGCAAGGCTTCCAACTGCCCTGGATCTCAAACAAATGGTAGACAGGGAACCATAGAATCCTGGCAATGTCTGGGTTGAGGGGAGCTCCAGAGCTCATCCAGCCCAACCCCTGCTGAGAGCAGGGACATCTGCACCTAGAGCAGGGTGCTCAGAGCCTCCTCAACCCCACCTGCAATGGCTCCAGGGATGGGGCCTCCACCACCTCCCTGGGCACCCTGTGCCAGTGCCCACCCCTCTGCTGGGAAACAACTTCTCATGGAAGAGGGAGTCCAGGGCAGGAAAAGCTGCCAGATGCCAGCCAGCTGGGAGTGTTGCTCCCCGTGGACATGGCCAAGGGGCAAGAGAGGAGAGGGTGTGAGCAGGGGCAAGGGGCGAGGCCGTGCTGCCATCAGAAGCATCGGCAGTTGTGCTGTGTGCTGTGCACCAGGGTAGGGATGCGTGCCTGCTGCTGACGAGGGTTTTAGGGAGGATTTTAGTCGTGGCTTTTGTTTTTGAATGCGTGCATCATGTTGCCCCAAACTGACAAGTCTAGTCAAGCATGATGCCAGAGCAGCAGCCCTGCAGAGCCCCTTCTGTGCATTCTGCTTGCCTGGGCAGCCTGACACTCCCTTCCTGACAGCTCGGGGGGCCTTGGGCCATGCTCTGCACAGTGCCCACTGAGCAAACCCAGCCTCCCACACACACTCCTCTTGCCTTTTCCCTACTCCACAGAAGGTAATCTTTCCTGGGAAACTGGAATCCCATGCTGGTAAGTCACTCAGTCTTTCACTACATGCTGGAGAGGATGTCTGATGTTTTTGTCTGCTGGTGCTATTCCCAGCCTGGTTTTCTCACAGAATCTTTAGAAAATGACATCCAAGAAGGAGCTGTTCATAGTCTGCCACAGAAGCCAAGTGCAGATATAGAGGAATGAAATGCATGACTAGCTTCTCAAATTAGATTCCAGACATTATTTCAAGACACCTGAATGCATCCATTTGCATCTTACCGAGTTTATACAGAGTCAGATTTTTGCTAGAAATCTTCAGAAATCACATGCCCCATCCCATTTATCTGGGAAGAGTTCCACTTGGGTTCACTTAGAAAAATCCCAGCTCCTTCAGCTAACACTCTCGAATTTTTTATGCTATTTCTGGGGCTGTCACCACCTGTAAATGTGCACAAAGCCAGAATCTTCTGAATGACTCATCCCTAACACCTGGGAGCAGGAAAACTCAGTTTCCACTGCAGGAGAAAAGCTGAGAGTACCCTCTAGTGTTCTGGGTGAAACCTTAACATTTGGCCAGACTGAAGCCAGAGACAAGCTCATTTTAGAATATGGCTTTTAGCTGCTTGATATCCACCTTTTCTGTCTGGAAAAGGACCTTTGTTGCACTGTGATTCTCTGAAAATGCCTCCAAACCATCCTACTACCACAGCTTAGCACCACCTGTGAGCAGAGTCATTACTAAGCACCTTCATGGTTTAAACACAGTCCATTGGATTTATATCAATGAACCCTTCTCTGCATGAGGCTAAGGGCACCCCTGGTCACCTAGAGCTGCTCAGATGACGTGCAAAAGTCATCAGGATTTTGGTAACAGCTTTTGATGCTCTGTGGATCTCCTCTGAGAGTCATATGTCTTAATTAACCTGTCAAGTGCTTCAATATCCACGGAGAGAAGGTGCTGTATAATGTAATAAACTGATATTTATAACCCTCCTCTCTGGGGAAAAAAAAAAAAAAAAAGCCACATTACCTCAGGTTCAATCCTACTTTAATGAAAGCAAAGCTAAAAATCCAGGGCATAATGGAATCCATGCCAGACAATAAGTTTCTTGTGCTGCTAGGTCAGGAGACCAGCAGGTTCTGCTGTTCTCCTCCTGTTCAGTGAGCACAGCACATCTTGGCACTTTCCAGGTTGGGGTGTTTGACTTCTCCACCTGAGGCTGTGCAGCCTTCAGAGAGACCTGGACAGGCTGGAGAGCTGGGCACAGACCTGGATGAGGCTGAACAAGGAGAAGGGTAGAATCCTGCCTCTGGGAAGGAATCATCAATGACACCAGGACAGGCTGGGAGGGGATCTGCTGGGGAGCAGCCCCTGGAGAAGGAGCTGGGAGTCCTGGTGACAAGAAGCTCTCCATGGACAGCAATGGGCCTGGGGGCCAGGAAGCCAATGGGCTCCTGGGGGGCACCAGGAGGAGAGTGTCCAGCAGATCCAGGGAGCTTCTGCTCCCCCTCTGCTCTGCCCTGCTGAGACCTCCCCTGGAATATTGCATCCAGCCCTGGGACCCCAGCTCCAGAGGACAAGGATCTGCTGGAGAGTCCAGCAGAGGCTCCAAGGATGCTGGAGGGGCTGGAACAGGTGTCTGCTGAGCAAAGGCTGAGAGCCCTGGGGCTCTTGAGTGTGGAGCAGAGCAGCCTGAGAGGGGATGGAATCCATGGGTACCCAGAGCTGAAGGGGAGTGTCAGGAGGAGGGGCAGCCTCTGCTCACTGTGCCCTGGGACAGGACAAGGGCAACGGATGGGAGCTGGAGCACAGGAGACAAACAAAGGAAACAAAAGAAATTGGCTGTTGATCTTTGCAATAGTTTTAACATACTTGGTCATCCTTGCTCTTCTGGAATAACAGCTGAGGGCAGGTTTCATTTTAGCCCAGGGCAGCACCTGGCAGTGGGTGTAGGGATGGTGACAGGCTTGAACTGCCCGGCCAATAGAGTGCTTCCAGTGGCACATGCATCCAGACTTACATTCTACCAGATGATGCAAATTTAATGATGAAAATTAAAAGTTTAAATGCCAGCCAGTAGAAGCAGCTAATGGTGGAAAAAGAAAGAAAAAAAGAAAAAGAAACGAAAAAAAAAGTAATGAAAGCCTGTCACCCAAACTTCATCTTACTGGAGAAATATCTTCCTGGTGCAAGGCAAGCACATTAATAATGCAGCAGAGCTAGCTGAGGAAAATGGCTGGTCTGCAAAAGCAATTCCAGCTGTAAGAGTCCAGGAAATGGAATCTCAACAGGATAAGCAACACTTACTAGCTCCTGCTAGGTTGACTTCCTACTTTAGCAAGCCAGAAAATAACTTCCAAGCAGGTCCCAATTTGTGCTACAGCAGCACACTTAATAGCTGTTCAAAGCACCCTGTCTGGAGGGAGACACTCTGGAGTTAGGGACAGTGTAACCAGACCATGGAATGACACTGCTGGTCTTTCAGAGGTGCTGCCAGTTTTACAGGGCCTGACACAAACACAAAGCTCAGAGTGTCTTTCCTGCAGAGCCTGTAAGCCAACCAGACTTGTCACTTTCTGTGCTTTTTGTGTTTACTGAGTTGGGGGAGGTTTACTTTTTCTGAGAGCCTGTTTTGCAATTTTTTTGTGATTTTAGTTGGCCCAAAGACATTTTGCTCTTAAGTTACCTGGTTCTCTCTGTGCTCAGCCCTGTACCAAACCAGAGAATCAGAGAATCATTCAG
>VYZU01008024.1:0-20162 GCA_013401355.1 Ceyx cyanopectus
TGGGAAGCAGGAGGAGCAGGGGAGCCAGGCTCACCTTTCAGCACCATCTTTGCCTTCCTTCCCCATGGCACTGCTGTTTGAAGAGGAGTCTTTGGAGTGTCCATCTTTGACAGAGGGAGATTCCTGCAAAGAAACAGAAGTTTTTCATTATTCCATGGGGTCCCAGACCACAGCCAGCCTTGCATTTACAGTCTGACTGCCTCTAAATGGCCCTTTACAGTAAATTCCTACAGAGCAGTTAAAGGTTGATGCAAGTTAATGCCAAATGCCAGGAAAACACAGAAGTTAATTAGACAGGAAATTTGGGACCATCTCTGGAGACTAGTGTAATTAGTACTGTTTGCTTTTAACATTGTGAAATGATGCTGAAAGTTACAACACAAGTCAACTGTTGTCCTGGATTTTAACCCTCTCTCAACTTTTTTTTTTCTTCTTCCAGCCCTCACTGTTGAAATACACTTGCCTTCTGCTTTAATTAAAATGAACACAGCCAGCTCTAAACTCTCCAGTTTCAGTTCCCCTCCTGGTCACAACAGCCCCCAAACCAGCAGCCCGTCTCTGGGGGTGGATACACACTGCTGCTCCTACCTCCCTCCTCTCCCATCACAACAGGTTGCTCAACGATGCAACGTTTCCACTTCACAATTCATGGCTGTGGCAATGAGATTAATGCAAAAAAGCAGAACAGCCTGAACCAGCGGCGTGGAACAGCAGGTAGAGAGCTCAAAGCAAAGCTGCAGTGTTATAAATGAGCTGCTTCCTAAGGAGACAGCCATGAACAGCAAGTGGGAATATGCAGCTGGAGTGTTGGAGTTCAGAATTACTTAACATCGTGCGGACTGAAACTTGGAAATTCAACCTACTGGACTGAAACCATCTACACACTATCCATTTGGCCTGGAAAACACACTGGTGTGCTGAGGTCTCTTGGTGTCTGCAGAATTTTTCCAGACTCTATCTGTAAAGCCCTTTGCTTCAAGGTTGAGAACCAGCCTGAGGCTGCCCAAAAGGATGGCCCTGCCCAGATGTGTCTCCTAAAGGGAAGTGATGGGAGCTCTATCTCTTGGAGTATTTAACACCAGCACGGATAAAGGTCTCGGAGACATCCTGTGGGAGATGTGCCTTCCAAGAAGAGGACAGGCAAAGGGATCACCACAGACCTCTGACACTGTTTCCTACGACCCAACAGGAAGGTGGTACCTCCCTGCAGTGGGAAACGCCCTGTCTCCTCTAGGAAATGCCTAGGATACGAGGCTCAAGTAAAGGAAGAACCAGATTGTGATTACAATGCTGCATCAATCACTTACTTTGCATCCAAACGGTGAAGGAAAAAAAATTAATTAGATTTAGAGCATGAGGCTTTCAGTATTAAAATAGAGAAGCCAAAGCAGTTACAAGAATAGACACAGCCCCAGGATGGTGCTGGTCAGGCTGCAGCTTTCTGGAAGGGAACCTCAGGCAAGCAGCTCCAAACAGACAGCAAAGCACAAAGGAAACAGCACGGCAGGAAAATCCATCCCTACCTCCTGCCGGGGCCACCGCCACCCCGAAAGCATCAGCTGCTCTCCACACAGAGCAGGAGGCCACCCAAAGCCTGCAAGCCAGGAGTGGGCAAGCAGAGGGACCATCAGCAAGGGGCAGCAGGGTGGACACGGGAGCTCCAGAGTGTGAGGTAGAGGCCGGTGCCAAGCGCGTCAGCCCCGGCGTGAACTCAGCATGCACCAGGCAGCCCCTTCCTCCGGGTTACTTACTCCTTCAGAGCGAGGGAGTTCCCCGTTGCTCTGGCCAGAGGAATACAGATTGACATATTCACCCTCACCAGCCTCCTCACTGGCGTTTTCACTCTGAGGGAGACAGGATGAAAGGAAATACGTGATGGTGCCTCGGGCCAGCACTTGATGTTAGTGAGAGAATGTGCCCATGGGCTGGGAGGAGGAGCACTCTGGCACCTGCTGTCACCTAACTGGGAGCCCTTCCTCTGTCACAGTGGCCAACACAGTCCACCAAGGCTGTACCTTCCCACAGATAATTATTTTCTGGTTCTTGAGGGCTGCCCCAAAGGCCCTGAGCTACAGGGTTAATGGCTGGATTTGATGATCTTGATGGTCTCTTCCAGCCAAATCATTCTATGATTCTATAAGAGGCAGCACTAGCTGACAGCTCTAATCTCATCTACTCCAGGCTTTACAGCAACCAAAAGAGGAACTGCCTTGAAAATGAGGTGTTTTTAAAAATAGCTGCAATGGATAAAGCTGCTCAGTGATCTGCAAAACTGATCTGAGACCTCAAACTAGTAGTGCCATGTAAGTGTGGGAACAGTGTGAGTGTAACTTCAGCTGCACGTGATGCTTTGCACCAGTGTGCACTGGCACCAAGCGCATGGCGAGGGCTGCTGGGAACTGGGAAGAGCAGGACCCTGCAGAGAGAAACAGGTTTATGCACAGGAGAGACAGAGCTGGGCTGCACCCACTGCTCCTGGGGCTCACCACTGGCCTGGGAGGGAGGGAGCAGGCTGGCAACCTGCAAATGCTGCCATGGCAGGATGCGAATTGCTGTTAGGAGCCCGTGTTTAGAACCAACCAACCTCACAAATCACTCCTGTATCTTTCTCAGCTTTGGATCACAACTGCAGGAAGCTACAGCAACTTTTCTCCCCTTCACCAGCATTTCACATCTTATGTTTCCTACATATATCTAAACATTTCTCAAACCTGCTGAGGTGGTTCTTTTTTTTTTTTTCTAGCCATGATTTTTATATGAAATTACCTCTCTGCAATTGACACAGACATTTAGAAACAGAACCAGGTCATATTTAGCATGTATTCATACAAGAGACATTTTCTTTTCAAAAACAAACAAAGGCAGCCTTGCGTGCAACATCTCTTTGGATAGTCTCACCGAAGGCGTCTGGAGAGAATCAGTGAAAGAGGTTTCAGAAGGAAGGCAGACAGGAGCATTCCCATTAAAGCTGCTCTCCTGAGAAGAGGAGTTTGGCACATCCACAGTGCTGGGTGACTGGTTGGCTACGGCGGGCACCGCTAGGTCAGAGCTCTGAGATGGATGGACGGGTGGAAAAGGTGGGGTGGAGCAGGAGGAGGAGGGAGAAGAGAGGAAAGGAGGTATGGAGACTTGGTTGTGAGGCACAAAGTCCTGGGAGTAGGACCTAAACACAGATTTGTACTACACGATGCAGAGACGTACAACACAGAGACAAGATGGGGAAAGAGACAGACAAAAGAAAAAGTAATTAGCTCGTCAGTAGGGCAGCAGTGACAGCACAAGGCATTTCTAACACAGGCACTTCTCTGTCGAGAGGCCAACCCCAACAGGGGCAGCACCACTTTGTCATCCACACGTTAGAGCAGGAATTGCTATCTGGGACATGTCAGACAGTTGGTTTTTTTCCACAGAGAGGAACGTTCTTGCACAAACAGCAGCTCGGCTGCTCATCTCACAGGGGGAAAGTGGGCACCAGGGTGTTTACCTGCAGGTACCCCCGGTCTTCCCCAAGCAGTGGGAACACCTGGGTATCTCAGTTCTGTTCATGACAGCGACCCTGAAAACCACTGGAGGGGCTGAAAGGATGCACAGGCATGCAGAACCACGACTGGGAGCATGCTGGGAATACCTAGCTAGAGAAATACTCTGAGTGCTTATGGCTTTTCTGGGATTTTTCCACAGGATCCAAATTTAAGATGCCGTTTGCTCCAGCCCTGTAATTTAACAGCTACTGTGTTAAGTCTGTTCCAGCACACACAGCTCCCAGGGAGGAGTGGCTGGATACTGTCTTCAAAGTTACACTGAAGGATAAAGGAGATTACACTGCTATTCCTTCCTGTTTGAGAAACATAGGGAGCAAAAATGCTAATTGCCCTCAGGAGTGATGAATTCCTTATCAAACCAACCCTTTAATGCAGTGCCTCCAAGAGTCAGCTGAAGAGATGGAGGAATCATCTGCATAAAGCTTTATTTCACTATCTCTCCTAATCATCAGATTACTGTTTAGATAATATTAAACAGGGTGCAGTGGGACTATATGGTGCCAAGAAAAACAAGAGCAACGCTCTGTCTTTTAACATCTGCTGCTAGTAAGATTTGCCATCAGGGTAAGTCCAAAACAAAGCAGATGAACTTGTCCAAAAAAAAAAAAAAAAAAAAAAAAAAACACCCAACCAAGAGAGTAATGCAAAATTGCATTAGAAAATAATGCAAAATAAACTTCTCTGCTGGGGAGGAGTTTATTTTAAAACCTGTAGAGCTCAACCACTAGTGAGAGCTGTGTCATAGCCAACTGGACCGAAGGAAAATCACATCATCCCCAAAACACCCAGACCAAAATGAAGCTGTGGCTGTTGCTCTGCTGCAGGATGGTGCATTACAGAGCACAGGAAACACAGACCCAACCTGCTCAAACCAGGCTGAAATGTGACACTGCTGTGGTGGAAAAAAGAAGGGAAACAAAGGCATGAATTGGAGAATGCAGGCTACATTTCCCCAGGAGAGCTGAGCAGGTGAGTAAACCAAAGTTTAATCTGTCACCCAAGCAGTGTCCAGTTCAGCAGAGGTATTTTTGTTTCTATCAAGGAAAGACAGGAGCTTAAAAATCTAAACTGAGAAAGACCTTGGGCCAGAAACATGGGCAAGAAAAGCTACAAAGGAAAGGAAATGTAAATTCTAGATGTCAAGACTTTACCTTTCACCACCTTAATCCTCGAGCCACTGCCCTCTGCCAAGTGTGGAGTCCGGCCGGGCTCTGGGTGTATTCTCAGCACCCAAACCAAATTGCAGGCCATAGTACAGAAGAGGAGAGGAAGATGCTTTGGAAAAAGAGCTTAAAAGACTACTGAAAAATAATTAAAATGCAAATCCCTACTACATGCCTGTGGCTAAAAGGAGACTGGCTCTAGGACAGGCTCCTCTCTCTTCCTGCCCGTTTCTTTCCGGATGAGCAGCCCTGGCTCCAGGGACAGTGTCAGCTTTTGGTGCTGCCTCAGTAACAATGACAAGTCTAATCTCTGTATTTACTTTCTGCCTGGATAAATGCTCTACATTTATTCATTTTCACTTGCATGGACAAAACACTAAATCCCTCGTAAGACGCCAGGCTCATGACATCATCTTGGCTCAGCAAATTCATTCTGCCTGCCCCATCTCCCCAGTATATCATGATCTCACCAGTTCTAATATGCCAACCATCACCCCAAGTCCTTGGCTAGACCCCCTTAAAAAAAAAGAAGTGGAGCAAAGTCAATGGAGAACACGAATTCCCTCCAAGCACTGCTGCAAGGGCTCAAGAAGACACTCAATAAACTGCTGTCCTGAGAATGAGATTCTCTGCTCCAGTAAAGGAAATAATTTGCTCAAACAGAACCTATGTGCCAGCTCCCCTCGAGCTGGGCTTCCTGCACCCACATGGGACGGGCAGCTTGTGCTGTGCTTTGCTTTGGAGCCAGGGGACGTTTTCCACCAAGGGGTCCAAGGGACTTTTTGTCTCTGACCTGCTGAACACAGAGAGAGAGCCAGGCTCTTGTAAAGCAGCAGTGGAGCTCATGCAGGGCATGAGTGAAAGGAAATTCCTGTCCTCCATCAAGTCACTCTGGGACAGGTGATGCTCTCACGCTGCGTGACAGGGCCGGCAGGGTTAGTTCAGGCCACATGCTGCAGAGACACTGCCTTGCAGAGACACTGCCTTGCAGAGACACTGCCTTGCAGAGACACTGCCTGCTGCACTGCCTGAGGGCTGAGCTGGAGCTCGGGGAGATGAATTACTGCTCCTGGGGCAGGAAAATTAGAAACTGTGCAAGGCAGAAGCTGCGAAGAGACATTAATCCCAATTCAAAGGCAATTTAGAACTAAATGTAACAAAACATGACATAAATTTTAAGAGTTTGAATGAGGACACGTTACTACAGACAATCACTATACACTATATCTCTCCTGCCTCATCAATACCCCTTTTGAACCAGTATCTTGGCATGAGATGTGTTGAAAATGCTGGTTTAAGGCCCAGGTACCCAGGAAAGTACATTAATCTTCATTATGTGATCAGTGAACAAGCATTTAACGACACAGACACGCTCTGAGCACGCTGCTAACAAAGGGAGCAGAGCAGAGAAGCCTTTGGTGCACTGGCATTAATTAACCAGGCTGCTCTCCACTTCCAAGCTTGTTGTAAAGTTGCATCTTGTGGAAAGCGAGCCAGGGAGCCCCCCTCCTTCCTCTGGAGCCTGGAAGCAGCTCTGGAATTCCAGCTATGCAGCCGTGCTGGGACAAGAGCCAAGAATGAAGCATACTTTTAAAGGGGAAAAAAAAACCACCCTGTGGTGGAGATGATGTCCATATGGCACCAGGTCCTGCTGCTACCCATCCAACCCAGCCCAGCCAGCAGCTGCAGCAGGAATTGTGGCTATGGATTCCATGGAGACTGGGTGTTGTACACCTCTTGGAAGCCCTGTCATACTTTAAAAGTCATACTTTTCTGGGGAGGAGACAGTCCATTCAACATAACTGTCACAAGCAAACTAAGCATCTTCTAGTCCTCCCCCCAGGAAAACACAGGCAACAGTTTATCTTGGAAACAAATCAGTGCTAGTTTTAATCTTCTTAGAGGTTTCTTGCAGGGTCAGCAGGGCCTTGGTTATGGTTGGACTGACACAACCTCCTACTATGGCTTTACCTTAAGTACTTCACAATAACCTTTGGGAAAGCTAGAAAGCAGGATTGAGCAACCAGATCCTCTGAGAGCGGATGTTTTCTTCTATCCCAGCTCTGGCCATGCTGCCAGGCTCCCACCACAGGACCAGGACATAGTCTCCCAGAACGAGTGATCCCGACCTATGATAGCAAAGGGCCAACAGAGGTAGTAGAGAGAAATCCTTCTCATTTCATCAGTAAAGTGGGTTTTAAAAAACCCACCTATCTGCCACTCGGGAAGTACTGCCACAAGGAGAGCTTTGAGCTCGGAGCAATCTTGTCTCCTGGGAACAGCAGGAAGCCAACGTGCCTGGACCTGAATGTTTACCACACAGCACGACACACAGAGGTCTTCCAGAGATGGCATCTTTCAGCATTTTCAATTTGCTGCCTTTGATTTTTTTGCAAGGGTCAATATTTGAGCCCAGCTTTCCAGCGTTACCGGATGTCCCAAAGGTCAATGACATTACAACTGTTTATTTGGATTAGATGGCAGGAGATAAGCACTCTAATAGGAAACTTGTTTCAAGAGAGATGCTCCTCTGCATTCACTAAGCATGGCTGACCACAAGCAACAGGGAGACACGGTGTTTATATGCAGGGAGTCACTGGTGGTAACAGCAATCTCCATCCTAAATTCAAAATGGAATTCAATTATATGGCTGACAGCATCTGCAGCCTCAGCAGACACAGTCTCTACCTTTTAAGCATGGCCCTCTCAATTACTCTACGGACTTCTGCCAAATTAATCTGAGATCCTGCCAGACACTCCCAGATCAGATAGAGCATCAGACTCCCAAAGCATGAAGCTATCAGAGGAAAGAATCAATCTTCTAGATCTCTTCTGCCAGTGCTATTAAGAGAGCGACGTGGGAAACCTGCCAGAACTGGATGCCCAACTTCTAACAGTAGAGAACTATGTTCACAGAATACTGGGTGTTGCTCAAAAGGGCTACACCCCAAGAATGTAATTGCACAGACAACTATTGGAAAAGACTTCCTATCTCATGACACAATGCTGGGCTTCCAGGTACTTTTGCTAATGAGGAAGGAAATGCTCCTACAATGAATGGCTGGAAACACAAGCTGCCAACAGAATGGCTTCAAGCACTGCCACAGGAAAGGCAGTAATTCCTCATGCTCAAATGTTTCTCAGCAAAGCCTGTGACCTGGCTGCAGAGCTGACCTCCCTGCTTTCAAGAGATGGTTAGCACAGCAGATGGACAGAGAGGGCTGGCTGTTCCCTTGGGAGAGGGTCTCCCAGCTTCCGTACAAGAAAACACAAAATCAAGCTTTGTGAGAAGGATTCTTGTACATCTCTGCAATAGAACAAATCAGGGGTCAGGGGGAGAAGAATTAAGATTTATTAACCATGCTATCTTGCATCTCTCTTTAGAAACTATCAGAAGAATTCAATCTGATCACAGCTACAGTGTTAACTCCTGTTTAGCTAGTAGACAATACCTCCATATCTTGCAAGCAGATCCCTAAAAGGAAAAGTCTGGAGACAAAGAGAATGCTCCGAAGAAGTCAGTCATACAAAACCCATGACCTATGAAGTCAACGGGGGACTGTTTAGAGAGACATGCACAGATACAGGTAGTGGTCCAACTGCAAGGAAAAAGTATAAACCACCAGAGGAAGTGGTTTTCAGAAGCAGGATTCAGTGATGCCAGCATGCACAACTCTACTAACACCACTGTCCAGGCCTGCTGTGGGCAGTGGAAATGAACACAAATGCAGAATAATGCATGCTGAACAGGAAAGGCAAAACAATACCTAGATCTCAGCAGCTGGCTAAATGGATGCAAATCTTTCCCCCCTCCCCTTCCTTCTGCTCCAAACTAAGGAAAACCCTGCTTAGGACAGAAACGAAGTCACACATTATGATCTCCCAGTCTTGGTTTCATCTTGGTTTCCACCAGCAGATCACCCCATGAATCAGAGCAGCTCAATCTTTCTTTGCTGCAGACTGGAAAGTGAGCTCCAGGAGCAGGAGCGAGGCAGGGAAAGCATGCGAAGCACATGTCTGCACAGTGCATGCCTTTAAACACTTATCTGAACCTCCTTTTCCTGAACATACATTAGCACACACACAAGAAAGAAAAACAGTTGCTGTGAATTTTCTGTGTGCTTGTTCAATTTGCTCAAGACCGTAGGAACAAGTGAGAACAGAAGCGCTGAACTGGAGCGATCATAAGGAAATCACTTGCGCCTTCTGCTGGAATCCAACAGCCAATTTGGTGTCTGGAAAATTACTGGAAATGTTTCTTAATTAAAAAGAAAACATAAGAAGAAACAGCATGTTGAAAAAGGCAAGTTATTTCTCCATAGTGGAGGATGCAGCCAAATTTCCACTAATGGCATGTACACGCCTCCGAGAAACAACCGTGTGCCTTGTTTCGGTGAAGAGCAGCTGAATGCAAGACTCCTGCAGCCTTGGGTGGAAAAAAAGAGGGTGGACAGGAGCTTGTCACCAGGCTGATTTCCTCTATCACTGCAGAGTCCCCCAGCTGCCACAAAATAAGATTTCAAGATTTGGTTCCTGCCCTCCAGCTACCAGACAACACAAGGAATGAATAGCCCAAAGGACAGCACCTCTCTGTCTCCACAAGAAGGGCGGGAGGTGATCAGCCTGAGAAAAACTGCTGCCAATCACCAAAGAGGCTCCTTTCTCTGCACCTCTCCTTCCCCACTGTTTAGCAACAGAAAATGCTTTCAAGACATGGGGATCTCTAAAATGATTCTTGACACTACAATCCAGTTGTCCCAACGATGTGGGATTTAATGGCTTAGTAGAGCACGGGATGAAGACTGTGATGCTGCAATTCCTTTACCAGCCCACACTCCAAACACGACCCTTTGCTGGCACAGAGGCCAGACGCGAATCAGACTCGGTGAAAAACAAGCTCAACTTGCCAAACCCATGAGGTTTGATCCAGTTGCTCAAGATCTGCCTCTATCCAGTAAAAGCCATTACCTCTGACACAATTTCCTGCAAAGAAGGGAAAAAGGCCATTAGTGGTTTGACAGAGCAGTGGTGGCTTCTGGACGGTGGCAGTGCTGATCGGAAAGAAAACAGTCAGTATTCTAGAGAAGAAGAAATTCATGTATGAAAACCAGAAAGAGTAAAAGATTCTCTGAACAACTTCACCTCTTTTTGCTTCCAAATGCTGTCTGAGAACAGTGGTTGGTTGTAAGGCACTAGTCCCTCACCTGGAGCACAGAGCTAATGGGCTAACGTGCTCAGTGTAGGCTCAGCTTCCCTGCTGCTGCATGGGAACAGATGGCTATGGGGACAGGTCTTCCCTCTGGGATTGACTCCTGCTGTTCACCCCGGGCCAGGCTCCAGGGAAGGAAGAAAGCACAGGGCACTTGCTGAAAATTGGCTACGCTTGGCAAACCCACCATGCAGGGGGGTCAATGGAGAGCCACTCCATATCAGCTCTGGCTTCCTGGCATTGATCTACAGAGGCTTTTGCTTCCTGTAGGGAATGGATAATGATTAATGTAGGAGACGTACCATTTTAAGAGATTTGATAATCACCACTGATATCTGGGTGCACAAGAGGCCAACTCCTCCGTTGGCTGCTCTGGGAAGGGTGTGCTCTCTCCCTCACATTAACTCACTTGCTGGGGATGGTGAAAAGCTAATGCTTATTTTTTTAACAGGTTTATTGTTCACCACCAGTGTTCACTTGAGTGGCCTTTCTCTCTCGAGAGTGGAAAAATGAAGACATGAGAATAAAAGGAGCAGAGCAACGTGCTCTAAGTGTTTCTGGTGCAGCTCGTGGCATCCCTCGTGTGAAGCCGCACGGCCGTTCCAGTCAGCACTCAAGAGGGGCTCTGGTCCTTCCTAGTGCTGCAGTGCAGGGTGTCACCCTGGGAGCAGTCCAAACCTTGACAGCTGGTTCACATCTCTGTCTTATTAGGGACAGGGAAAATGGGATAAACCATGGTTATGGTATTACATGGGTCAGCTATGATGCATGTAAGGACATTGGTATTTTGCGGCTTGGAGACAAAGAGACACTGTCATTGTGAAAAATCTCATTTTTTGCCTGTGAAAAAAATAGACCAGCTAGAGTCATGAGCAACTATGAGATTATCATAATTTAAAGGCTTTCATGGAAAAATCACCATTTTTAAATTCAGCTTATTTCCTTTGTGCATTTGACACTGCACTGCCTAATCGTTCTCATTGTTCCTCATGCTCCAGCCACAAGCCTTCCCCTCAACAAATCCTTGCAAAAACAAGTAAGAATTTTTTAACAAAGTTTTAACATTTCATAAAATATTCACAATAATGTAGTACAAACCAGGATGAGATCAGGTGGAAACAATGAAGTAGGTAGTAGCCATTTCATCCAACCAGGACTTTTTTTTTCATGGAAGTGTCCACATTTTTAGAACATTATACTACCATATTTATAGCCTCTCAATTAGAATTAAAATAGTGAAGTGCTTTTACCTGCTCTCACAGTCCTGTGTTTTGCTTGCAAGGATCACTATCCAACTAGAGAGCTGTACAATTCAGAACCTTTGCACTACTTCAAATTTTAAAGCACAAACCTATGCAAGCACTAACCTTTCCACAGCTCAGCCTCAGAACTATGATGCTGCTCTCCCAACAAGTGGAAGCCAAAAGCTTTCATTCCTTGCTTGTGAAATAGTGCTATTTGTAAAATACTTTCCTGCTTTCTTCTTCTTCTGCAGACCCATGATTATCATTAATATTTGAAACTGAGTTCAGTGTTGAAAAGGGAAGATAGCAGAGGCACAGTGGGAGGATACAATTTTCAAATATTTAATATTAAACTAATTGAATGCTTCTGAATTTCCTCAAGTCTTGTCTGATAATTTTTTCTCCAGAAGCAGCCTAATTTACTAAACATCCAGGTCACTGTTAAAAACCAGCCTATTCTCAGTTGTCATCACACAGTAATCAGAGCATAACCACATAGTTTTACATGCAAACGAGCCCCATACTGATGAGCTGTTGGAATCCCATGGTTAGATCTAATGTCATTACGTTAACACTTTGTTAATACTACCATTTAATTTAAGCAGCTGATCACAGATATAAGCAGTGCTCTAAGATTATTCTTATTTTGATTTAAATAATTTCCAGCTTTTCCTGTGGCTCTCTCTTCAAGTGCTGCAGGAGAAAACCCTGCTCATCTGTCAGCAAATCATATAAGCTACTGAGCTTCTTTAGGACTACGGAGATGTGAAGGGAAGCAGACAAGCAAATGTGAGATGAAAGATTTGGTAGGGGCCATTTTCTAGAATAAAAAAGCCATACAAATTAAGGAGCTGCATCCACTGTTCCACATGTTTGACTAAATCCATGTATTTTGGGGACAGCATCTCGTTATTTCTCCAAAGGCCAGATTCACACAGCAGCCTTTAATCGACTCATCCACGTCGCTGCCATTATGCAACGGGATGAGGAGACTTTGCAGCTCCAACGTGCAGCCTGGGGAACATGTAGGTCAAAGGAGTGAGCCTGGGCACACAGACCAGCTCTCCTTTGTCAAGCCCTTGCCACAAATCCCAACACCAGCGTGCACGTGGTTGTGAAAGCCACACCTCCCCCGTGCTTCACTGACACGGTTTTTTCTCACCTGGCTGGTTACTACATGAGTTCAAAAGCCCCCCAGAAGAACCTGCCAACTGAGAGTGTAAAGCACAGGATTTGCAGGCAAGTGTTTGAGCACCACCAATACACAGAGGTGTGAAAGGGCAGAGACCAACTCACCGACTGCACAGGAAAGGAGCTGTGCCGGTTGAGAAAGGAGTTAGAGACTGACATAGTGAGGCCCTGAGTGGCACCGCTGTCCTCGGGGGTGAAGGGCACTTTAGTTTGCTGGACACAGTAGGAGACAGAAGAGAAAGAAGAGGCAGCATAGGAGGCCTGCTGAAGAAGGGGAAGAAATCAAGAGAGAGGAGACACAAAGAAAAGAGAGCACAGAAAAGGCTGTGAATAAAGGCTAAGAGATGCTAACTGTAAAACAATGCATATCATGGCTTGCTAAACAAACAGCTATTCATACAGTTCATCAGAGCCAGACACACCAATATGCCTTTCTTGAGCTCAAGAGGCATGAAAAAAAATCACAGTTCAAATCCTCTTTGTTTTACAAATCCCTTAAAAATAAACTCTCCCCCCCCACCCCTCCCAGTTCACCCATGGCCAGCTGCTGCAGGGAGAGCCAAGCTGTTCCCCACTGCCCTTCTTTCCCCCCATGGCATTGGGGGGCAGATGCCCAAAGAAGGAACTGGTTCTTGCTTCTGGCTGCTAAGCAGCCAATTCTAGCAGGTTACTATTTTGTGTGGCAACCTGCAGGGTGGGAACTTGGTCCCTCTGGTGTGAGCTCTGGACCCTCACTGGTCCTGCTGAGATACCAGACACCAGTGATGCCCAGCCTTTTTCAACACAGTTCAGAATTATATATCACCTGCACAAGAGGGAGATACTACTCTGTAAGTCACAAATACTATTCAGGAATTTCTCCTGAATTCCACTCTAGTAAGCCTGAGGGAGGCTAAGGTCTGGCTGAGCTTTCTCAGCTCTTGACTTGTTGAATATAATGTACAATGGTTCATAAATAAGGTCTGAAGCTCACAAGAAAGGACTTCCTAATTATTATTTTACAGAGAAGTCCATCCAGCAAAACTTGCCTACTGCTGAAGCAGCTCATGCCCATGTGATTTGCTATTTCAGAAGCTCTCTCAGCAGCAGGAGCAGAGGAACAGGAGCCTGGTGGATTTTGCAGTGACTGGTGAATGAGGCATTGTCTGCTTGCACCACTTTCCCAACAGAGAGATGAAGGTGAGGGTGGGAGGCTGCACTTGAAGAAACCTTTACTTCAGGGGACTGCAAGCAACACCTTGATGGTATCAGCTTGTAAAACTACAGGAATGCCCAGCAGGCAAAGCAGTGACATCTCAGCTGCCTGGATAATGATTACAGGGCAGCAAAGCAATCCTTTGTTTCAGCTGTCAAGTTCAGGAAAGGAGCAGAATTTCCCTTCTGCACAAGAGCTACAGGAAATTTGTGCTTCACCCACCCTCACTCATGACTATGCAGACCACATCACACTGGAAACTATCCCTAAGGTGTAGCCACCTTTAGGAGGAGGAGGAAGGGCAAGGGACTACAAGGTACAAGTGACAGTGCAAGGATCACACTGACAAGGGGACCACAGACTCTAGAGATCTGCCTGACCCTTCAGAGAGGAGCTCTCTAGACTCTCTGGTGTTCCAGGTCTTGTCCCCACAAAGCACTATTGCAGAATGCTCAGTTTAGTTTAGCTGGAAATGTTACTTTATCTTGTTATGACTCCCACCTGCATCATGGGAATACAGTTATGCAAATTCCCAAATTAGAGCTCTTGGCTGCTTTTCTCATTTGATTAAGAAGTAACAGCTTGGGACAGTCAAACTTTAGCATAGATAACATGAAGAAATATTGCAACAGTCACCCTCATCATGCTAAGACCATGGGCTCTGTTCCCACATTTCCACCTGCTTTGTTAAAGTCGTGGCCAATTGAAGTTAACTACATCAGCACAAAGTGTTTTTTCTTTTTCTTAAATAGATAATGACTACAGAGAAACCCCCTATGGTTGGATTTAAAAGAAAAAAAACCAAAAAAAAACGAGAAAAGAAAGGAAGAGCCTTAAAGGACAAATTGCCAGCTCCACTGGAAGTGAAATTGCTGCTGCCACCACTGAGGCCAGGATTCCATCCCCTGCCTGGAAAATGGCACTGGCTGTTCTGCTGAACCCACCACCCACCACACGTGCACTTGTGGACATGCCTTTTTGTGCCAGTGTCTGAAAAACAGGTCAAATCCGGAATCACACCAGGGGACTAATGCAGAGAAAACATGCAGGAGTTAACTAATGGCTATACCAGAGTTCTGTGGCTCTAGCAAAGGCTGAGCTGTAAAAAGCAGTTATTATGTTTAAAATGGTTATTATCAGTGGCATCCCTGACAACAGTTTCTAAACAGCACTGGGGGCAACAGAGCAGCAATCTCTAGAAAATGGTGTTGCCCAGCATGTCAAATCTTCAAAACAGTTGTTGTTGCACAAGTCTGGAGTCTGGCTCAGGTTCAGCCACATCACGTGGAAGAACAACATTTTGGGTTTTTTAGGGCATTTTAGGACTTTCAGAGTTTGTGGGGAACACTCTGAACGTGAGGCTGGAAAGGCGCTCAAAGCAGATGATGCAAAACTGCCTGAAAACACGTTAAGCAGATGCCAAGGAGCACGATGTGGTAACACCAAGGAGACTCCTCCCACCACTGCAGCCTGTCAGAAACACGAGCAGCCAGACCAGAGCTGTTCCTGGGAGGCTGGTGTGCCCTGCCAGGGAGGGCACTGCAGATGTCACTCACCAGCTGCCGTTGCTTCGGTGGGAGAGCAGGAGGAGGTGCCAGATCTTGAGAGGGGTCTAAGCTGGTAAAGGAGTCATTGAACCCATAGACTTCCATGAGGTGCTTGTTCTTCTGCTGGTAGATGTGCTCGTTCTGAGGGGTCTGGTAGAACATGGACGGCTGTGGCTCTGAGTAATCTTCCACAAACTGCATGTAGGCCATCACTGCAATGCAAAGAGAGGTCACACTCACTGCTCCTGCTCTGAGCCACCATCAGCAGTCTCCAAACAGCCCAAGAGCAAAGCCATGCTGCTGTCAGCTGGGCTGTGCTGCAGCAAGGGAGCAGCAGGACACCCGTGGTGTGTTCAACTCACCTGCTGTCCACCCTGCAGGGAAGGATCTGACTGTCCTGTCCTGCAAGGCAGTGCCCAACAAACAGAATCACAGGCCACAGATGCATCTGACAGCAGTTTAAGGAACCAGGGAGGTCTCCAAACAGCTACTTGGGAAGTCTGATTCACTGAGGCTGAACCCAGATCCCTTCCTGAGTAACCCACAGTAATTTTCAAATATTTCTCAGCAGCTAATGGCCAAAGTCACAAAAAAACCCAAACAAACAAACCCAAAATAAGCTCAGTCTGCTTTCTAGGAGTCACAAATAATCTTGTAAAAAGATGCAAGCTCTATAATAATTCTTGTGCCTATAATAACTCTCCTATCTGTAGTCAGCAAGATTTCTAGGACAAGAAGCCTGACAGCTTTTCTTCACTCTAGCAAGATGATACAAGTGTTGTTGGAGAACATCAACCTGTGAGACTGGGTGTACCTCTCCCTCAGCTATTTATATGCCACCACCAGTGCTGGTGCAAGATACTTACCTCCTCAAAGTGCCACTGAACATGCCTCAGCTCAAATCCAACACCTTTTGCTCCCAACTCTTTTGAAAGTGTCTTTATTATCACCAGTTCTTGAATCCAATTGATTCCAAAGCTTTTCTGAGATATGGTTCAATGGAAATATTAAATGGGATCTGATCTCATTTAGTTGACCTTTCCATCTGGTCAATTATCCTTCCAAAATATGTGGAAAAACCCCACAGGTCTGCCCATACAGCTCTGACAGAGAATTAGCTACTGCTGCAATGTTTTAGTGATGGAGGGGGAGAATGACACCCTGTCTCTTAGAAAGACTACTACAAACTGCCAGAATTTAAAGGATCAGAAGTGTATTTAATAAATGTAAAATAAAGAACTTTCTTCCATATACCTGAGAACAGGAGAAAACAGATGTAGTTAAGCATCATTACAAGGCCTTTCAGCAAATATGCTGCCATGCACAAGGTCCTCTGTTCTCATTCCTCCCTCCCAGAAGGAAAGGTGTCAGTTTTTTTGTAAGTCTGGGCATTAGGTGGCAATTATTCAGCTTCTGCTGGCATTTCAGTTGTACAGCTGAAATGAATGGATGACTTTGGTGGAAGCTCTACACACGAGGTCCACGGTGCAATACTTGCCCATGGGGAAGCTGGTTCCCACCCCAGCTGCAAGGCAAAGCCCTCTGTTCACCTGCCAGTGCAGCTCCAGGGCCAGGCTGCTGCAAACAGGATGCATCACACACGTGTCAGCAGGAAGGAGTCGTTTTGCACCTGGTTTTTTTGCACCTTTTTTTTTTCAGATTTCCTCCAATAATTTAAACTCCATTTAGAAACAGAGCTAACCCAGCTGCCCCTTCCCACAGAATGATAACCCCTCCTTCAAAAAAAAAAAAAGAATAAAGAAAAGAAAGAAAGAAAAAGGTCATGACAATCAGAACACAGGAAACCTCAGCTGCTGGATTTCAACCCCGGCCGGTAACACCTGCTGGTCCCATCCTGTGACCCACACAGTCCTGCCCCTGGACAACCTGTCTGTGTCCCACAGCACTGCCAGCTCTGCCAGGGCTGCTGAAATTCTGCCCTCCAACACCCCCTGCTAACTGAGCCTGGATCCTACTCCTCCCCAGCTGCCCTCCTGCCTTCCCAGCACCACTTCACTGATCTAAGTCCCCACTCTTGCTGGTTCAAACCCCTCCTGCTGGAAGGGAGTGTGACACAGGTCTCCCAGTGCATGCACTTGTGTGCTGGTGGATATTTGTACCCACACATCTGCTGGTGACAGCACCCAAGTTAAAGCCCAAATCCAATTTGCTCAGGCACATGAATTTCAGCCTAGCAGTGAAAAGAAGCACGTTCTGGCAATATTCTCTTATTTGAAATCCTGTGAAGATGTCTCTGTAGAAAATACAGAACTGCTAAAATACCAGCAATTCAGTTGACTAAGGTACTCCTTGCCCTGAAAAATGCCTTGGTATCACAGAACAATTTCAGAGGATATGATCTAAAGAAGGATTATAAAAGCTATTTCTCTAGCAGCAAAAGTGAACCAGTGTTCAAGGCTCCTTGGAGAAGTGTAGAGGACAAGAGCTTGAGGGAAAAGATCACATTTTGAGAGCTCATCAACCGAGCAGGACAGAAGCCAAGTCAGGCTTGGCAGAGCTGGTACAATGCAGCAGACTCTGCTACATTCAGACCAACTCTTTAATGTGGAGTTACCTACAAAAACAGCACTTCAGAGAACAGCCAGATCTGAAGACAACACCGAGGAAGGGAGTTGAGAGTCCCTGGGTTCAGCCACCTGTAGGACTCTC
The DNA here is from genome assembly GCA_013401355.1 of Ceyx cyanopectus. Classification (NCBI taxonomy): domain Eukaryota; kingdom Metazoa; phylum Chordata; class Aves; order Coraciiformes; family Alcedinidae; genus Ceyx; species Ceyx cyanopectus. The sequence continues at coordinate 17,762 of VYZU01008024.1, forward strand.
CAAGGGTTTCTGGGAAGGGTCTAACATTAGAAGCTTGTGATTAATAGTAAAGTAAAATTAAATCACTGTAACTCAAGGTAGTGAGGCTGTTGAGAGCCTTAACTCAATCTGCAAGGGAATAATGAAGAGCTCTTTTATCTCAGCTCTTTATGAGGCTAATGCATCCCATTGTCATGGCAGCTCCCCTGCCTTGCTTGTTACAACTAGTCCAGGGCAGGTGAGCGTGTCTCTGCTTCTACTTTGTCATCTTCTCTGTTTTTAGGTGAAGTGAAAAACAGTTGGGATGGTGAAATATGAACCTGGCTCAGGAATAGAGACTGCAGTGTGCAAATTAAAATGGGCATTATTAAAAAGCTGCCAATCTTGATCAGGAGAGCAAGGGAGTGGGACTGCTCCTGAGAACACTGTTTGAAAAGGGTCTTCTGTCTCCCCTCCCTCCCCCTCTCTGCTGCAGGTTTTAGCAAGGCAGAAATTTAAAAAGCAGATGGGAAATTACATCACCAGCTCAGATCAGGCTGCACACCCTGCAGTGACTGTGCAGAGGGAGGGATGGGGGCTGCAACCTCCACAGTGAGCAGCTGGGGTGGAGTGACACAGTCTCAAGGCAGCACCCCAGGAGAGAAGGGAGGCGTGAGAGAGAAACCTCTCCCTCCACATGCCCAGCTGATGTCAGCTCTGAACCCAGACAGAAAATATTTGAAATTGAAAAAAAACAACCCATAAAATCTCAGTCTGAGGCTAGAACACCTTCCCAGCAATCTGCCTGCAGCACCTTGGCTGCCATTTCTGAAGGAGCTAAAGATGCTCAGGGATTTCTAGCACACACCAGTTCTGTTCCCATGACAGAAGCTGCAGGTATTGCTCAGAGAGCACCAGCAGTGCCCCAGCAGCTCACTATGCAGCAGGGGAGAGCAGCTGCCAGCTCTGGAACTGGCACTCAACTGCCAGGGAGGAGAGAAAGTGACAAGTGACCTCTTGTTGGGAAAACACCCTCGGAGCAGGGCTGCTGAAGGCTGCAAGGAACTGCTGGGAGATGATCAGCACCAAGGTCCATCTGCACTGCAGGACTGGCTGGAGGTCTGGCCTGACTCCTGGCAGTATCAGCAGCCTGTGGCACACCCTGCCCTGCACAAGCACAGCCAATTTGTCTGCAGGGGCAAGAGCCAAAATCATGGCAATTCTTAAGCTATCCCTGCACATCAACCCACTGGAGAAGTCAAGGTCAAATGAGCCAGGCTCTGCTGTCACCTCTGGGAGGAGAGCTGGTTTTCAGAGCTCGCATTATCCGCTGGCTAAGCCCAGTCTGCCCCCAGCATGGTTCCTGCAGTTAAATACCAGCTGCTTACAGGGCACCAGGCTGTGTTTTGTTCCTCCTGACAGGGAGGGAAACATGAATAAGAGCCTCACCACTAGTTTCCAAGCTGTTTGGGGGGAGGATCTCATTATTTCTGACCCTGGGCTCTCCGTGGCAGAAGCTGCCCCATGCCTTGTACAGCAGGAGCTGGTGCTCAAGCAGAAGTCTGGGGTAATTTGCCCGTAGCAGAGTAACATGGACTCTCAGGGCACGATAAATTAACAAGAATTCATGCCAGACTAAAAGCCTTATCACTCGTCTGTTTAAATTATACAGAAGTCAACTCTTGGAGGTCCCTCTGAGCACAGCTCACAGCAACACACGTGGGTAATTCAAGCAGGGTTTGCTGTGTATTACCAATAAAAAGATCATCAAAGTCTCTGCAGCCAACGCTTCCTGCCAACTGCCAAAAGATGACCCACAACAAAGGGACTAGCACCAAGTCCCAGCTCTGTGAGCTCTACATCTTTTAAATAAATTCATGCTTCCTTGGATCCCAGGAGTTTTTTGTGGCTGTGGATGCGTCACCTGTGTGATTACACAAGAATATCTGCATGCAGCAGCCTCCAGGCAAAAAAAAAACCCCAAATCCTCAGTGCTACAGCCTGAGTAATGTCTTACTGCTCTTTAAATGTTGAAAAGAAAAGTAAAACTAACAACCACAGATCTGTGGTGTGATACACTCTGGAGTAATGACAATCTAAAACAAGTTTTCAGTGTCACATGAATGCAATTAAAAACTCCACAGTGCTCAGGTCTAAATACTACTAGAAGCTTTGCAGCAAGGGTGCTTTATCAAACCATCAGAGCTGACAACACATCAGGTAACAGCTCCAGCTCCTACCTTTCCTGACAAATGCAAGCTGATCAATACTCCAAGAGCTTCTGATAGTGCCAGATGACAGATGACAATTAACTCCATTCTAACATCAAAGCAAATTCACATACAAGGCCTTCGTAGTGAGGTTAATTGTTTTTAAGTAACTGCTTGACAGCTCATTTGATAACAGAGAACAAAGACATGGGGCTGGAAGAGAAAAGCAAACA